>VMDO01003327.1:63601-145952 GCA_007922755.1 Pedetes capensis | reverse complement strand
GGCTGTATTGGTTCTTCATGTACGTTCCAACAAACAGACTGCCTGAGTTCAAATTCCAGCTCTGTCACTTCCTAGATGTATAACTTTGCACAAAAGTTAATTTCCCTCTCCGTTACTTGGTTTCCACATCTTTCCCCCCCCCCAGTTTTATTGAACTACAATTGACAAATCAAATTTTTATATATTTAGGGTATATCCACCTCAGGTGTTTTGTGTTGCTATAACAAAATACCTGAGGTTGGGTACTTATACACAGAGGAGGTTTACTTAGCTCAGTTTTAGATATGTAGGAACATGGTGCCAGTGTCTGCTCTGCTCTGGTAAGGGCCTTTGGGCTACATCACAACATGGTGGATAACATCATGGTAGGAGCACTGCAAAAGGAAGAAATCATATGGCAATACAGGAAGCAAAGGAGATTCAGGGGCCAGATTCTCTCCTTTTATAACAACTCATTTATTATGGAAACTACTCTGAATCCCTTAAGAGCTACATTAATCCCTTCTAATGGCAGCATTCCCAATGACCGTCCACTAAGTTCCACTTTGTATTAGTTACTTTTTTCATTGCTGTGACAATGCTGACAGAAACAACTTAAAGGAAGAAGATTTTATTTTGGCCCATGGTTTTAGAGGGGTCAGACCATAGTCACATGGCCCCACTTAGGCAGAACATCATGGCAGTGGGAGTGTGTTGCAGAGGAGAGCTCTTCACTTCCTGTCTGACCAGGAAGCAGAGAGAGAGACAGGGAAGTGGCCAGGGATAATGTACCCCCAAGGACCTTCACCTAGTGACGTACTTCCTCCCTCATAGTCCCCATCTCCTAAAGTTTCCACCACCTCCAAAAATAGTGCCATCAGCTAGGGACCAAACAGTTCAAGCATGAGCCCATGGGGGATATTTCACATTTAACCCATAACACACATCTTCATGGCTCCCACAATCTCAACACTGCCACACCAGGAACCAAACTTCCAGCACCTTTTGAGGTGAACCTTTTGAGGGCATACTGAAATAACCAAGCTACAGAAATCCACATCTTATAATCAAAGGAATAATAGTACCTTTCCTCATAGGATCATCATGATGATGAAATCAGTTAATACATTTAAAGGGCTTGGGACAGTACCTGGTGTGTAAGTACTCAATAAATGGCAGATAGTATAATTATCCTAAAACCTTCCATTGCCTTCCAGGCCCAGACCCCTCTTCTACTGCCCTTCCACTTTCAGTAGGTGACTACACCCTTTACTCAGTGAAAATGTCAAAGCCATCTGGCAGAAATGGCCTGCTTGAAACCCTGCCCTGAGCATCAACATGTCTCTAGCTTCACCTCTTCCCTCCTTTCTCACCCATGTTGGAAATTAGTGCCCCTCTTCTTTGCCATGGTCAACTCTTGTACCTATGCTTTTGAGGCTTTCTCCTTCCACCCTCACCAGACTTTTCTCCATCAACCATGATGCCTCCTCTTGCATCTTCAGTGTCAGTATTTCATTTGACAATGCCCAGCACTCTTCAAGGAGGTTGGGAAATAAAAGTAAATGAGACAAAGTAGCTGCTGTCATGGTGCTTTCGTTAAGAGGGTGGGGCAGGAATGGAGGTAGACAGACATGAAAATAAATAGTACACAAGGTGACTACAGATCATCACTAGTGCTATGGAGAGAATAAAGCAGGCTAAAGCACTAGAAGGTACAGCAGGCTGACTTGGCCAGGGAAGGTATGGTTTCCAGAGGTGATGTTTAAGCTGAGACCTAAATCTTCGGAAGCCAAAAGATACTGTATCTTCATTTAAATGGTCGTTATATGACACATACCTGAAAAAAGACAGGCATGCAAGATCTGGTAACAAATATTCCAAAGAAAAGAGAAACTGTAGAGGCCCCAAAGCCATGAACAGCTTGCCAAGTCCTGAGGCTAGCCAGGCAGAACACCAATGCGGGGAAGGATGTACTGGGCAAGAGGTGGACAGGGACAGGATTGCAGAGGGGTAATATGCCTGAGGTCATTTAACCCCCTTCTAACTAATGTCTCAAGTGTCAGTTTCTCTCCCTTTCCGTCTTTCCAACACATCCCTGCACTTCTTTGACATTGCTCCCCTACTCAAATCCCCTCTGGGCCCCCCACCCCAATTACCACAGAACTTCTAATTCTTATTCCTGGCATTCAAAGCTCTCCTTACTCTCTTCCACCTACTTGTGTGGCTGAATCTCCCACTCTTGACCTTCTCATGCCCTCCTGTGGCCTAAACTCATGTACACTCTGCTCTGGCCCAATCTGTAGCAGCCACTTGGGACCTTCTAGCTCCTACCTCTCCACATGTGGAAACCCTATCAAACCCATGCCACCTCCACCAGGAAGCCTTTTCCCATAACTCCTATTTTCTCTGAACTCCTACAATCTTCTCTTTATTCCACTATTTTAACACACCACACACCAAAGAGTATTGTTGCCCCTTTGAGACCAGAAGCTTCAAGAGTGTGGGAACCAAGCTGAGCGTATTTGAGGTTTCCCCACAATGCCTTGCAGAGAGCAAGTGCTCAATAATATTTGATTAACAAATATTGTCCCTCAGAGCACATAAAGACATAAGTCTGTGTGCAATAGGTATTCCTAAAATGTGTATTCAATTAATTATTCTGTTAACTTCAGAGGAGTTTGCTCTGTGTGTGTGTGTGTGTGTGTGTGTGTGTGAGAGAGAGAGAGAGAGAGAGAGAGAGAGAGAGAGATTTAGTGAACTATATTATATTAGTCCAAAAAGATAATATTTTTAGCAGCCACATGTTGTTGTTGTTGTTGTTGTTAGGTGCCGTCGAGTCGGTATGCGACTCATAGCGACCCTCTGTACAACAGGAAAAACACTATTGTCAGTGCTTCTCTGCTGTTCATAGGGTTTTCAATGGCAAGTTGATTTTTGGGAGGGGGTTGCCAGGTCCTTCTCCCAAAGCAGCCACATAGTACTAGTTCTTTTCTATGGTTTATAGGCAACAAAATCAGCCTTGTTGAATTTTCTTTTTGAAACTAATTCTCAAAATTCCTCAAAAAAAAAATTAAAACTAGAAATACCATATGATTCAGCAATCATACTTCTGGGTATATATCCAAAAAAATTGAAAGCAAGGCTTTGAAGATTATACTTGCACACTCACACTCATAGCAGCATTATTCATAGTAGCCAGAAGGTGGAAGCAATTCAAGTCTCCATCCACAGATGAATGCATAGATAAAATGTGGTACATACAAACAATGGAATATTATTCGGCCTTAAAAAGGAAAGAAATTCTGATGCTACTACATGTGTGAACCTTAAGGACTTTAATGCTAAGTGAAATAAGCCAGCCCCAAATGGACAAATACTGATCTGGGCACGGTGGCACACACCTGTAATCCCAGCAACCTGGGAGGCAGAGGCAGCTTGCATAACTTAGTAAGACCCTATCTTAACATAAAAATAGTAAAAAAAAAAATGGGCTAGGGTGCAGCTCAGTGGTGGAGCTCTTGCAAAACAGACACAAGACCATGGGTTCAAACCCCCAGTACCAACCACCCCCCACACACACAAAAGAACAAATACTGTATGATTCCGCTAATGGGAGTCACCAGGATCAGTCAAATTGGTAGAAACAGAAAATAGAATGGAGGTTCCTAGGGGCTATCAGCAGGGGAAATCGTTCTTTAGTGGGTATGGAGCTTTAGTGTGCAAAACAAAGTTCTGGCAATCTGCTGCACAACAATGTAATATACTTAACACTGTTGAACTCTGCACTTTAAAATGGCTAAGATGGTACATGGCTGGGATTTAGCTCAGTTGGTAGAGCACTGCGCTGCAGTCTCTGAGGTCCTGAGTTCAATTCCCAGCACCGCAAAAATGGAAGAAGAGCCTGGCAATGCACTCCCATGGCAATCCCGAAACAGTCACCCATTGAAAACCCTATGAGGGTCCCTATGAGTCGGATACCGACTCGATGGCACCTAACAACAACAACAAGATGATACATTTCATGTTATATGTGTTCGCCCCAATTACAATAAAAAATAAAGTGATCCTCAGAAGTCAAGTCTGATCACATCACCTCTCTATTTAAAACCATCCAGTGACTTCCTAGAATTCTCACGGAGACCCACAAGGCCCTGCTGGCCTGTCATGGACTCAGGCCTCCTCTCTCCCTGCTACCCTGCATCCTCTTGGCTTCGGCCAGCTAGACTTCCGCCCTTGAATGCCCTGTTCTCCCCCTCACCACAGAGCCAACTCCTCCCAAGACCTGAGTCTCAGCAGAAACATCACTTTTTCTGAGGAACCTTCCTTGGTCACCACCCAAGGCCAACCAGATCACATGTTTGTGACACCCTCTCCTCACATCCTTTCCACTCCTTCAGTTTGTAATTACACAGTCATTATTTGATCTAAGTTACTCTCTTCTACCAGGGCAGAATGTCATGGCTGAGATTACAGGGTTTTGTTTTTTTTTTCCCATTTATCCCCAGCATCTACTCTAATGCTTGGTACCCCATAATCTTCATTATCAATTACTCCAGTGCTGACAAAGGCCAAGGGAAACAAGTGTGTCTGGAGCTTGTAAAAGGGGAAGTGAGTGTCATCTTTCCAGAAATAATGTGCCAGTACATATTGAGATCCTGGAAACATTGATACTAGTAATTCTGCTTCTAGGAAATGATCTTGGAGAAGCACAAAGGCATAATTCTGGGATATTTATACCAGAATTAGTGTCAAAAGCTAGAAACAATTTAAATAGTATACCTAACAACTAGAAGGGTTGGGATTTAGCTCAGTTAGTAGAGCACTGCTCTGCAGTCTCTGAGGTCCCAAGATCAATTCCCAGCACTGCAATAAATGGGAGAAGAACATGGCATTCCACTCCCAAGGCAATCCCGAAACTATAAGCCATTGAAAACCCTGTAAGGGTCATTATGAGTCGGACATGACTCGACGGCACCTAACAACAATGTAGATTTCTGTGGATAGAATATGGTGGAGCCTTTGCAAATAAATATTTTGATCATGCTGGGGGTGGAGCCCAGAGTCTTCTGCATACTACCCAAGTGCTCTATCACTCCGATACACCTCCAGCCCTAACTGATGTTTTTAGGAATAGTGGCACAGGAAAAATATTAGGATATAACATGCAGTGGAAAAAACAGGATATAAGTGGATATGTGCTCAATGTTCTTAAATTTAAAAAGAGATCAGATGTAAAGATAGCACACAAGCACGAGAAGAGGGGAAGCTGAGGCTCCGAAGTGGCTATTTATTTATTTATTTATTTAGCAGCACTGAGGGGCTGAACCCAGGACCTCACGTGTAGTTTGCAAGCACTCTACCACTGAGCTGCATCCCCCAGCCCACTCTTGATTTTTACCTTAAGCAGGGCCTCACTACGTTTTGCGGGCTGCCTCTGGCCTCACACTTGCGATCCTCCTGCCTCCGTCTCTTGAGTAACTTGGATTACAGGAGCGCACCATTGTGCCCAGCTTCCAAAGTGTTGACCACGCTCACCCTTAGACAGTGCCATTGTGGGCCCTGCCGGCTCCAGAATGTCCACGTAGGAAAGATTAGAAGCCATGAAATGGTAGGCTGGGGGATTTTTCTTGAAGTTGCCAACTGCCTGTACGTGTTGTTGTTGTTGTTAGGTGCCATTGAGTCATTATTTGACTCATAGTGACCCTCATAGGGTTTTCAATGGCTG
Organism: Pedetes capensis; assembly: GCA_007922755.1. Lineage (NCBI taxonomy): Eukaryota > Metazoa > Chordata > Mammalia > Rodentia > Pedetidae > Pedetes > Pedetes capensis. Next base: position 140,248 of record VMDO01003327.1, on the reverse strand, counting down.
ACTGTTTCAGGATTGCCTCAGGAGTGGATTGCCAGGTCCTTCTCCCATTTTTGCGGTGCCAGAAATTGAACTTGGGACCTCAGAGACTGCAGTGCAGCACTCTGCCCACTGAGCTAAATCCCAGCCCACCTTTACATAGCAAGAAGAATTTTTCCTTAAATTACATGTGTAATGCAAGCAGAAGGGCGGCCATTGATGGGGAGGAAGGGGATGAGGAGCAGGGAGGGGGCATGAGAGGGGAGTCAGGGGTGGACATGAGGAATGTACAATTATATGCACATATGAAAATGTCGTAATGAAACCCATTAAGTTGTACACTAACTAAAAATTACTAATAAAAATGAATAAATGACAGGACACATATTTTAAAAATTGCATCTGTATTCAAAATGACCTTGGTTGCGCTGCTGGAGATTACGGTAAAGCACTCCCAAGCCATTCTTTGTTGCCAATGTCAGTGATTTTTTTTTCCCAACTCTTAATATTTGTCTGGTTTTCTAAATGTTTTACAATGAATGGGTATTACTTCTTATAATCAGAAGAAGATTAAGTGAAACATTATTTCACGAAAGAAAGAAATGTCTGTGTGTGGGGATGAATGAGCACAGTGTCCTGCTCAGGCACAGAGGTGGCGGAGGGGGCCTTGCCAGCCCTGAACTGCCGTCGGTCACTGCTCCCTCACGTGGCAGTCCTGCCCTGTCCCTCACATGGGGAGCAGTTCTCCTCCAGCTCCGACAAGGCCCACCAGCAAATGTCGCATCTTCTCTGTGTCCTTGGAGGGAGCTGCGTGGAGCATGGGGCTCCACAGCACAGCCCGTTCCCACTCACCACCTCTCTACCTGTAACAGTGGTCCTGGTTTTGAAGAACAGGGACCATTTACTGATTGTAACTCTGGCCAGTAGATGACTGAAGAGAATATTCTCGGGTGTAAAATGAGCATTTAAAGCTACAGTAACTTTTCTTATTTCAGGATCATTTCTTTCTGCTATGGCCCAAAAAGTCAACAAAAACAAAACATATCTTCAAGACTAGATTGAGAGTGTCTGAAGGCCATGGAAGTTTCAGCCCTATCTTCTGCTAAACACCAGGCAAATTAACATTTTCCTCTGGCACTGTCCCTCGGTGTTTCAAGTTATTAGAAAGCACCAACCAAGGTGGGGAGGTAATGTGGCTGCTGAATGCTAAAGACTTAGATCTCTTGGGGAGAGAGGTCAGCTGGGAGGGAGGCTGGGGCAGCTGGAGGAGGAGGGGTGCACAGATGGGAGAACTGGGAAAGAACAGAATGATCCCTGGTCAGACAGCTGGAGAAGGAAGTGGAAAGACAGGAGACCAAGAGGGACTTGGGCTTGTTTGGGGTTGCATTATATCTTCCCCCAGTTCCTATGAAGAAGTCCTAACCTCAGGTGCCTGCGAATGTCAGCTACTTTGGAAATAGAGTAATTGCTGATGCAATGAGCTAAGTAACATGAGGTCATATTGGAGTAGGGTGGACCCTCTGCCATTATGATGGGTAGGTACCCTTATAAAAATTCAACATAGTGCTATGTTCTGTTGTACATAGAGTCGCTATGAGTCAGACCCAACTCAACAGCACCCAACAACAACAACAATAACAATAAGCAATCCTCACATCCCTTCTGTCCTTTGACAGGCAGCTGAAGGCTAGCCCGGGGTTGGCTGGTGGTATACTTGGTATTGACGTGATCTAACAGAAAACAGTTTGGTGAAGGCTGAGAGTTAGAATAGACACTCTTCTGTGTAATGGCCCTAGATGAGATTTAGACTTAATTCAAGGACAGTCTAGGAGACCCAGAATGCCAGGCTCGCCTGCTCTGTGAGAGAGGGCACAGGACATATTATCCAGGAACCTAAGTCAGAAGCCCTGCCCACCTACCTATCTACAAAGGCCCATTTAAGATGTCCATGAGAACTCTACTGACTCTATATTTGATACTCTCCTATGTAACTCACCTCTGGACAAGTCCTGTAGAATGATCTCTCAGTTGCTCTCAGAGATTGGCAAACTGTGGCCCATGGGCCAAATCCAACCCACTGTCTGTTTTTGTAAATAAAGTTTTATTGAAACACAACCATGCTCATTTCTTTTCATGTTATCTAGGGCCTGCAACTGTATCACCATGGTGTCTGATCCCATCAGATCTCAGAAACTAAGCAGGGTCAGGCCTGGTTAGTACTAGGATGGGAGACCACCTGGGAAAACTGTATGCTATAGGCGTGGAAGAAGGACTTGGCAACCCACTCCCCCACCAAAAAAAATCAGCCATTGAAAATGCTATGAATAACAGAGAAGCACTGACAATAGTGCCAGGCATCACACGGTGTCGGATAGTGTTTCGTCTGTTGTACCTAGGGTCACTATGACTTGGTCCTAACTCGATGGCACCTAACAGCAAAATGACCACTTTTATACTACAGTAGGAGAGTTGAGTGGCTGCTACGGAGACCATATGGCTTGCAAAGTTTAAAATTTTGACTGTCTGGCTCTTTACAGAAATTTTGCCAATCATTGGTCTAGACAGTGCTGGTCTGCCCCCCACCAGTGAAGTCTGGGGTCACTTTACATAGCATTTATAAGCTTAGAATTTGGCCTTGATAGTAAATTCATGTCATGTAGTATTTAAGTCACAGAATGAACATAAAAGTGCTCAGACAAAAAAAAAGATAAAAATAATTTAGTGCATCGATTCCAGTGCTCCCACTCAGTAGATGCAGACTTAGAGTGAGCATAAGGCAGCAGGGTGTGGTGGCGTGAGCCGGTAATCCTGGCAGCTTGGGTGGTGGAGGCAGGAGGATCACAAACTGGAGACCAGAAGCAGTCTGCGTAACTTAGTGAGACCCTGTCTCAAAAAGTAAAAAACTGGGCTGAGGGTGCAGCTCAGTGGTCCAGCACTTGAGAGAATGCAAGCACAAGGCCCTGGGTTCAACCCCCAGTACTGCAAAAAAAAAAAAAAAGGGGGGGGGGAATTGTCTCAGTCTCTACATGCTTCTCACAGTCCAAGCCTCTCACCGGACTGAAGTGATTCTAATGTTTTCTCTTCACCAAGTGGTGTTGGGACAACTGGTAGCCATCTGGAAGAAAATAAGGTTGAATCCATACCATACACCTAAACCAAGATACATTCCCACGATCAGGCACTAAGAAACTTCCGCAGCCTGAGGAGTTCCATGGCAGGACGATCAGGTTAGAGACAGGCAAGATGCCCTATGCCTTGTGGGACCCAGTGACTGCAGGAATTTGGGGTTGATGGAGCTTATCTACAGCACACAGACCTCTTGGCTAGACAGAAGGTGGCTCAGTAACTTCACTTTGGGCCGGTCCATGTGTATCTTTCAGTGCTGGCCATGAAGTGTAGCTAAAGCAGACAGTCGAGGAGGGAGCAGAGCAGGCCTGTGGGTCACATGTGGAGTTATCTTGATGGTGCAGGGAGACCACAGCACCTCAGCTCAGAGGGCGTGCAAGCTACTGTTCGTTAGTTACTGCAATATAGCTGGGGTGTTGCACAACCCAGTGGCCCTGAGCGTAGTGCCCTCCTTGATCCACAGAACCCCTGGTAGTTCCCATTCTGGAAGACCTGCGGCCCACAGAGCTGGTCCAGGAGCTGAGGTCATCCTAGGAAAGATGGAGTGATTCCTGTTTTCTTTTTCAAGTAGTGAAATGGAGACCTTGTTGGCAAGGGAGAGAGAATGAAGAGAATGAGGAACTTCAGACCCAAACCGGTATATAGAGCCTTGTAAAGACTCAAGCTCAGACTCCTGAGAAGTATTGTTGTTGTTGTTATGTGCCGTTGAGTCGGTATCCAACTCATAGCGACCCTCATAGGGTTTTCAGTGGCTGACTGTTTCGGGATTGGCTTGGGAGTGGATTGCCAAGTCTTTCTCCCATTTTTGCGGTGCTGGGAATTGAACTCGGGACCTCAGAGATTGCAGCGCAGCGCTCTACCAACTGAGCTAAATCCCAGCCCTGAGAAGTATTAGACATAATAAAAAATAAAAACAAAAACGTACTTTACATATTTTAACTCATTTAGCTGATAGGAACACCTTATGAGGGATTATCATTATTCACATTTTAAAGCTAAGGCACATGATAAGTTTTATATTTCTCTAAGGTCCTGAGCTCAGGGAAATAGGAGACAAGGCCCTCAGGGGACATGGCAAAGATTGGTGGCCAAAACCTGATGGAAAGCAGAGGGCATGCTGCTCCCCTCAGCCAGATGGCATTGGGCACAGAAGGGAGACCCCCCCCCAGGGGAAATGATAGCCTCAGCCTCTGCACCACAACCTGTGCATCCCCCCTGCCCCCTGGAGTCTAAGGGGAAGAGAAGGCACAGAGATTCCTGAGCCAAGCTCCTTTAGAAGTCCTGTTCAATCACTCTAGAGCATTCTCAGGCGTCAGCCCACAGCATTCTCTAAGGCCTGGTTGTCTCTCAGCCCCTGCTCCTTGGGGAACAGGACTTTGCTTCTTGCCACACACTCCCAGTCTCCAGTGTGGAGGGGACATAGGGTGGGAAATTTGGTAGGTTCTTTCCGACTGGTTGTGACCCCAGAGACGGAGGTGGCATGCTGGAGAGTTGGGAGGTCACCTTGTGTGGTGGCCAGTCCAGCTAGCTGGCTTGGCAGCATGCCCCTTGTTAGGAACCTGAGTATGACATCGTCCTCAGTTTTCTGAGCGGAGGTGTTTACAAGCAGGTGTAGGTGGGTTTCCAAACATATCGACCTTTCTTTGTAGGCTGGTATCTATGAAATTCCAAAGGCTAGAGATTTCTTTTCAAATTTTTTAGTGTACAAATCCATGGGTTTCATTATGACATTTCCATACAGGCATATCATTGTACATTATGCATATTCACCCCCCATTCTCCTCTCATGTCCTCCTTCCCCTCGCTGATCCTCTTCCTCCCCATAAACAATCCCCCTTCTGCTTGTACGTCTTGGAGATATACATCCATATATATCGTTGTTGTTGTTGTTGTTGTTGTTGTTGTTAGTTGCCGTTGAGTCGTATCCAACTCATAGCGACCCTCATAGGGTTTTCAATGGCAGTTTGTTTTCCGGATTGCCTTGGGAGTGGATTGCCACGTCCTTCTCCCATTTTTGCGGTGCTGGGAATCGAACTCGGAACCTCAGAGACTGTGGAGCGGCACTCTACCAACTGAGCTAAATCCCAGCCCATATATATCTATATGTAGATATATATTCTGCCTTTGAAAGAAAACATGTAGTATTTGTCTTTCTTTCCCCCATTATCCTTTTGTACGGCCTCCTCCCTGTCTCTTTAGTCCTCTCTCTCTCCCCAAGTATTCCCCCTTCTACTTTCATGACATATGTATTAAAATATTTAGTATATATTAAAGTATAGCATCCATATATGAGAGATATTTGTCTTTCTGGGTCTGGTTTATTTCATTTAAAATGATGGTGTCTAGTTCCATCCATTTTCCTGCAAATGACATAATTTTGTTCTTCTTTATGGTTATGTAAAACTCCATGATGTATTGTTGTTGTTGTTAGGTGCCATTGGGTCAGTGTCCAACTCATAGCAACCCTATTTACAACAGGCGAAACACTATTGTCAGTGCTTCTCTGCTATTCATGGGGTTTTCAATGGCTGATTGTTTTTTGGGAGTGGGTTGCCGGGTCCTTCTCCCAAGCCTACAGCACCTGATGTTCCCAGGCAGCCTCCCATCCAAGTGCTAACCAGGCCCGATCCTGCTTAGCTTCTGAGATCTGATGGGATTGAACACCACAGTGGTACGGCTGTAGGCCCATGGTGTATAGATGCTACATTTTTCTTTGTCCATTCATCTGCTGATAGGCACCTTGGTTGGTGCCATATCTTGGCCATTATGAATAGTGCTACTATAAACATAGATGTGCAGGTTGTTTGGCTTAAATTAGATTTCAAAGACTGACAGGTTTGACATGGAGCAACTTCCTGAGTCCTACCAAGAGTGGAAACCTCAGGGCCTGGTTGTTTGATTCTCTGAACATCAACTTAGGCCACCTCTTTTCCCAGTAGGTCTACCAAACAAGATGTGTGGCTCAGATCCTTAAGAGCCAAAGAGTCCCAAGAGCATTCCTGATGGATGGCTAATAGCAGGAGCAGGACCCTTGATTCCCCAATGTGAAGCTTTCCCAGTGGTCTACAAACCAGTCTCTTATCTTGGCCTGCAGTTTGCTATGTGACCACTGGATGGCACTGTTGGGTCACAAGAAGCCTGAAGAACCCAGCCCACCATTTCAGTAGGAGCCTCCTGGAAGTGAGAAAGGCCTTAGGGGAATTTGTAGGGTTCTGGGACCCTTTAGGACTTCCCTCCCTAGCAGGAAGTCTCTGTCCTAGTGAGCAGTGGGAGACTGGGCTGGATGCAAAGAGTGGATGCAAAGAGGTGAGGGATTATCATTATTCACATTTTAAAGCTAAGGCATATGATAAGTTTTATATTTCTCTAATGTCCTGAGCTCACGAAAATAGGAGACAAGGCCCTCAGGGGACATGGCACAGATTGGTGACCAAAACCTGGTGGAAAGCAGAGGGCATGCTGTTCCCCTCAGCATGCAGAGAGATCCAGAGGGACGCTAACTTCATCCTAGGTGCCAGCCCCTGGCAGATGACCTGGGCCACACAAGGGAGGAGGACTATAGTGCAGAACCAAGCAGGAGGCAGAGCCAAGCAGAGGAGGCCAGAGCTCTGGAGGATGCTCTGGCTTCTGGCTTCCGGAGTTCTCTGGAATGTTTCCAAAGGACCTTTGACCTCAGGGGATGTGGTGGTTAGGGTGGGAGTGCAGTTGGAGGACCTACCACAGAACAGCTCAAAACAGACTGGGCATCAAGTTTGACACTTCCCTCTCCTTCATGTTCCCACATCCTTGCCATCCCGAGTTCTTCCTGTCTCCTGGATATCCCTGCTAACCAAACTCTGCTGCCTCTACTCTCATCCAAGCCACCATCCCCTCTCCTTGATTGATTCTAACATAGGAATGGTAGACACAGTTCAGGACACCATGTTAAATTTGAATTTCAGAGAAGCGGAATAATTTTTAGTATAACCTGTACAACATTTGGAGTGTTGTTGTTGTTGTTGTTAGGTGCCATCGAGTCATGTCCGACTCATAGCGACCCTCATAGGGTTTTTCAATGGCTGACTGTTTCGGGATTGCCTTAGGAGTGGGTTGCCACGTCCTTTTCCCATTTTTGCGGTGCTGGGAATCGAACTTGGGACCTCAGACTGCAGAGCAGTGCTCTACCAACTGAGCTAAATTCCAGCCCATTTGGAGTGTACTTATATTTTAAAAACATTCTCTACCTGAAGTTCAAATGTAACTAAGTTTGAGTTTCATTTCATTTTTTTTCTTTTTTTCTTTTCTTTTTTTTTTTTTGTTTCTAAGCCTAGCAACCCAAGAGCTTCTCGCTCCTGCACCTCTACAAAGCAGCCACTATGAGCTTAACAGAAATTCAGATCTAACCATGTCACACTGCCCTGCTCAAAGCCCATCGATGATCCCAATCACCCAGGGATCAGATCCAAGCCCTTCTCATGGCACACGACCTGCCTGCCACCCATTGAATGCCTCTTAGCACTCACCTTCATCTCCTGCTCTTCCCCCAAACCCATAGTATGCCCCCAGCATGCCAAATAATCTATACTCCCTCAATTGCAGCCCTGTGCCTTCACATACACCCACTTCTGTCCAGCCACCAGGAGAACTCACACTCATTCATGAAACAGCCACCACTTCTTCTTGCCAGGATCTTCCAGACATGTCACCTGCCTCATCCATGCCAAACACACCCTCTTTGGAGTGTATCACAGCCCTTTACAGAGCACGCACTTATTTAACTATCAAAAGGAGCTGTTTCTGTGTCTGTCTTCCCCAGCCAACTGTGGCCTCCTTCGAAGAAGTGTCCCAATTTGGTTCATTTTTGTAACCCCAGTGTACAGCCTAGCACCTGGCCCTGACCAGGGCACTCAACAAAAATGTGAAGCATGAATAAATGGGCGAATGAATGGAGAGAAATTATTGATTCTACATCTGAAACCTAGATAGGCCACAGGAAGTGCATGTAGTGACAGTAGGGGACACCAGGGGGCAGAATAACCTTAGTTTTCTTTGGTGGGTGGAGGAGGTGGGGGGAGTGGTGCAGAAAGCTGACTCCTGGCTCCAGGCACCCTTCTTCACTTCCTAGGAGGAGAGTTTCTGTTGTTTTGTTTTGCTTTATTTTTAAATCATGGAAACATGAAACAGGAAGGAAACTTCAAACATTTGGACCAGAAGTCTGCATTCACCTACTTAAAAAATATCTTTCCATTTCTATTTACCTACCTACTTTTCAGTAGTTTAAAACATCCTTTGCTTTGTTACAGAGAAGACGGGGAGGTTAGGAGACTTGCTCCAGGTGGCACAGTGAGGGAGTAGTACCAGGAGGCCTGGAGCCCTGTTGGGGATTTTTAAAATTCAGCCCATAACTAGGGTCCCTCATGTCAGCCTGAGGGATTGACTCCTAGTTGACCCCAGGGCCACATCTTACTCACTCACACCTACCCCTCCCATCGAGTGAGTAAAGATGGCGCCTGACCAGTCGGACATGCCTCAACTACCTTAATCCTGATTGGCTATCCTTGGCATTTTCGTTAAATAACTGCCCCTACCTAGCAGGTATGTCAGTTTACCTGCTGTACCTGTCAGGTGTGTGCTCTGTTTGGCTAATCCCAGCATGTGCCCCCCTCTGGGACCCTATATAAGCAGGGCTCCCGGACCTACTTCACCCCACCACCACCGTTCTCTGTCCCTCAACTGCTACCTGGACCCCATCACCTCGACCAGCGCTCCCTACTCCAGCGGATTCTTCAAGCAAGCCGACGCATCAAGACCAGGGGCCCCAAAGAAGCGCTGAAGGCTACAATCAAGCCACGAAGAGCCTCCCAATTCCTCCCAGCTCTGGGAAGGAGGGAGGCAGAGAAGGCGAGCTGCGAGAGTCAAGATCACGGCACCTCCAGCCCAGCGGAACACCGGCTGCCTGTAGCTGTGCCTTTAAGGCTGGAATGCTGCAGGCTTAGAGGCAGCACTCTGGCACTTATTAGGGGTTGCTTGCTTATTGCACCCCGCCTGGGGGGTAACCCAATAAACCTTCCTTTCCCATTCTCTTGTTGAAGGTCGCCCAAGGTCCTTTACTGGTGCTACTGGCCATTACACCAACCCAGTCCAGTGGGTCCCCGATACCCATTCGGTGTCTGGGCAAGGCTCTGACCTTTGCTGGGCCTGAGCTGAACCCCAACAGAGGCAGGAGCTTTGCAGGCATGACCCCATGTCCTTCTCACTGTAGCCCTATGAGGAGGGTGCTCACATTATCTTGCAGATGGAGGGAACAGGCACAGAGAGATTGTCACCTGGCTGGATCACACCATGGTAGAGTGAGGCTTAGGTTCAGGTCTCCAGTCATCCTTTTTCCTGCCCTTTCCTCCCTCACATTCACAAAACTGGACTTGCGCTTGGGAGGAAGTGATGAGGGGTGCTCTTTCCAGGTGGCTTTGCCACAGGTAGCACTTTGGCTCCCACTGCTGTGCCAGCCCCAGAGCCCTAGATCCTCAGCACCTAAGCCTAGAATTCCCTTGTGGGTCTGAAAGCTTCTGTGAATCCCAGGGGAACCACTGAGCCCTGGCCCAGGCCCTAAGGCAGGGACAGGGCCTGGAGGAGGGCTAGGCAAGTGAGCCCCCTGGGCTGGACACATCTGTACTCCCTCCCTCTCTCATAGGGCTCCTTGGGATATGTGGTGCCTAGGGCGCCTCACTTGCCTCACTCTGGTCCCAGCGCTGGGGATACCATCTAACATGGAGACCTTGTTGTCCCTTCCTGCAGCTGTTACCCTTCCTGCACTATTAGGCCAGTCTGGCCATGCAGGGGCCACAAGCAGGCAGTGGCCACTGGAGCTCTTTGAAGGAAGGGAAGATGGATCGCAGGTAACCAGGTTTCACTTGTATAGTTGGTTCCTAGTGGAGTCTCAGTTTAAGGGGGAGCACATATAATGATTTTCTCTTTCTACAGTCACCACCCCATCTTGGAAGGGTTCTGGAGACCTCCCCATTTCAGAGCTCCTGATATAAGACAAGCTATGTAGCCACTACTTCTTCCAACCAATCCCCCCCCAACCACATACTTATATACATCTTTCCACACCCCAGGCAGGATCCCCAAAGGCCTTTGCTTCTGGGGTCCTCATGCCCAGCAGCCAGTCTTCATGGATAGAATAAGGTAAAAATACTCAAACTTTCAGAAACATCCATTTGACCAGAAGAAAACACATTCAGTTGGCCCCATGGCCCTGCCCAGCCCTCTCTCCGCTTCCCCTTCACGTTGCTCTCATAAGTAGGCTGAGGACAGACTGACATGTCGGCCATCCAAACAGATGTCCAACCAGGAAGGCAATACCATTCTTCCCTCTTCAAAGCCCAACCTCTGTCTTTCTTGATGGCATTCTCTCTTGGAACCCCTCACCTGGCTAGAAGCCTGGAGGAGGCAGAAGCCACACTAGGCCATGGTTTCCCCCTCCACGTGCTTATATAGGCCGTGAAGGAGAGGGTAGGAAATGGGCAGCTCCACCCTCTGTTACTGGAAGTTCCTGGGCATTTGTCTCTTGGGTCTTTGTAGGGAAAAATTGAGAGGACATTGGCAAAAACTCACAAACTGGGAAAATGGCTTTTGAATATCTGGTTTGTAAGTTAGAAATCTAGGGAAAATGAAAGTAACTTGGTTGCATGTTTGTACAAAACCCTTCCTGATTGGACGATTGGACTGAAAGCTGATTGGTTCAGGCTATTCCGTGGGCAAGCTATATAAAGAGCTGTGCTGTGGCAGCTCCCTCTTCGCGCCCATACCTTTGGCTAAGCAAGACCTTCTCACCCGTTCCTGCCCGGACCACCGATGAGGAAACGGCTCTCCCGCTCCTCTCCCCCGGACCTTCGGTGAGGAAAGAACGCTCTCCTATTGCAATCATCAATAAGGAAAGAACCTGCTCTCCGTCTGATCACTGAGGAAGCAACAGCTGTCTCCTCGTGACCACCGAGACGACCAACACAGGTGTTTACCCCTGAAAGGCAAAAGCACCTGAGGCTTTTCCTTTCTCCCATCTCCTCCCGGGTCCTGAGTGCCGCAGGAGTCCGCGCCCCTCACCCGAGGGTCCCAAGTGAATTGTGTTTAGTATCTGTGTGCGCGGGGCGCCGCCCGTCCAAACCTCCAGGCCGGACCAGGAGGCATACCCCCACAGGTCTTGTCCTCAGCGTTGAGGCCTAGTTGCCAGTTGTAGATCTCCACAAGGCCCGCTCACGTCCTGTTGAATGTCAGTTGCATATCTTTGTATGCCTCCTGGGGATTGCAGATAAAATGTGTGCCCCTTATTGACCTAAGCTATTTTAAATTGGCTAGAAATGAGACTTAGCGTACTAAATTGTCAGGACAGGAGGAAGGGATTAGCAGGAACCCATTCCCAAGTAAGCAGCACCTTGGAGTACAGAAAGAGCAATGGGTTGTTGCTCACTCGATGCATACCTCTTGCAAGTCATGCAACTCTGTGAATCTCAATTACCTTGTCTGTAAATTACAGATAACACAAACATCTCAGGAATGTAGTAAAGATTAGATGAGATTATGCATGCAGACACCCGATATTAACTGTAAAACTGTTCAAAGGGGAAGGACTTAAGTATTATTAATCGGTTCAAAGAAGCCATCTCTACCCTCCAAGAGCTTTCAGGAATGGGGAACAATTCAAAACAGATTGTAACAGAGGGCTGAGCTGTAGGGGGCAGTAGGGAGCAGTGGCTAAGAACAAGGCCTTGCCAATAAACATGAAAAAATGTTCAACGTCTTTAGCCATCAGGGAAATGGAAATCAAAACTATAGTGAGATTCCCTCTCACCCTAGTCACAATGGCTAGCATCGGCAAAATAAACAGCAACAAATGCTGGCAAGGATGCAGGGACAGCGTGGCAGGGACCCTTATACTTTGATGATGGGACTGTAAACTGGTACAGCAATTATGGAAATGAGTATGGAAGTTCTTCAGAAAACTAAAAATAGAACTACCATATGATCCAGCTGGGGATACACCCAAAGGAATTCAAGTCATTATACCATAGAGACACCTGCACTTCCATGTTCGTTGCAGCACTCTTAACAATTAATGCAAGTATATGGAATCAGCCTAGATGTCCATCAACAGATGAATAGATTTCTGAAGGGTGGCATGCGTATACAATGGAATATTATTCAGCCATAAAGGAGAATGAAATTATAGATCATTTGCAGGAAAATGAATAGATCTGGAGATCATCATTACAAGCAAAATAAGCCAGACTCGGAAAGACAAATACCACATGTTCTCACTCATCTAAAAAATAAAAATACATATTTGTGTGTGTATGTATACAAGATCTGAAAACACAAGGGAAGGTATATAGAATGGAGAGGGGAATAGTGGAAGGGGGTAGGGGCAATATGGCAAAGGTAAAGAGGGAGAAAACAAGTGCAGAGTATGTGATACAACTGTATGATATTTTCATAATGAAACTCATTATACTGTACATAACGTATGCTAATTAAATAACAATTTAAAAAAAGAACAGGACCTTAGAGTCAGACATACTTGGTTTCCAACTGGGCCATATGCTAGCCGTATGCCTTTGGATAAGTTACTTCCCCTCTCTGTACCTCAGATGTAAAATAGGGATGATAACCATAATTCCTTTGGGATCTGGGAGGCTCAGATGATACAGCACACAAGAAAAATAAGCTAGCGCAGGGCATGGTACATACTGGCACACAATAAATATTGATTGTAGCTGGTGTTACTAGGGGATCAGCAGTCATTACAAAGGGAAGGAATCAGGGAAGGTTTCCTAGGGAAGACTGGACTTGAGCTTGGCCTTGAATGAGGTAAAGAATTTGGAAGATGTCTTCAGATGGAAGAAGACACTTATAGGTAAGTCTTTCCAACTGTTAAAAGAAAAAAAAAACAAAAAAGCAGGATCCCCAAAGTTCATTTCTATCCTTTCTCATGGATGGTCTAAAGAGATGGTCATGCAGGTGGCATGGCCCAAGAGGGGTACGCCAGTGAGAGAAAGGTCACGGGGAAACCCAAATAATGACATAGGCCTCCTGCAACTGATGAAATTCAAACCTCTTCAGGGGGCAGGAGAAGCCAACCTATGTGGCCTGTCTCCTATTTTGTAACCCAGGGTGGCCCTGAGGCCTTGAACCTATCCCTCCAGCCCTTCCCAGAAAATCAGTACTTAAGAATGTGCTTTTTGGTTGTCAGTGGATAAATGCATGACCCAGTCCAGGGAAGTGGTATGCATTTCAATGGCGGCTTTCTAGAAACAATACTTACCTCCCAGCATGTCCCAACGTTTTAGCAGCTGGAGCTGTTGTTTTCTTGCTTGAAACCTCAATGGATTCCTTCAGCAGTTTAAATCATCACTGTTTGCTGCATGGTAGGACCCAGGAAGCAGTTTGCATCTGGCTTAATGCTGTTGTTGTTGTTGTTGTTGTTGTTGTTGTTGTTGTTAGGTCCAGTTGAGTCGGTAGCCGACTCATAGCAACCCTCATGGGGTTTTCAATGGCTGACTGTTTTGGGATTGCCTTGGGAGTGGATTGCCAGGTCCTTCTCCCACTTTTGCGGTACTGGGAATGGAACTTGGGACCTTAGAGACTACAGCACAGCACTCTACCAACTGAGCTAAATCCCAGCCCATTTGTTGATATAGCATGACTAAAAATGAGAAGAAACACAGTGTCCACAACAATGGGCTCACAAACGTGAAAAGATCGTGGGCATGACACAGTGTTGGGTAGTGTTTGATTCTGTGGTACATAGAGTTGCTTTGAGTCGCACCCAACTTGACAGCACTTAAAAATAACACCATCAATAGGAAAAAGGTAACAAAATGACACCAAGTAGGAGTCATCAGGAATTTGCTTTCATTAACAGATAAGCTACACGTGTGAGCTGCATGATCTTGGTTGGTATCTGACACGCTGAAGAGCCTGTTCTTTTCTGCAGATAAACTCAGCTTCCTTTGATGCCCACTGGGAGGCAGTATAACAGACTCACTGTCTCATCCCTCAGCCTCTGCACGAATAAGTGCAGAGTTTGAATTGGTGAAGTCTGAAATAGAGAAGCTTCGTAGTTCTGTAATGCCCATAACTGCGATGGGTAAGAGGGTAACTGGGTGTCGCATCTTTGTTCTAATTTCTATTAGAATGTTGTATGATTCAGCAATGTGTTGTGACAAGTTATTGTGTGATGAGACTGGTCTTAATGCTCATGACCCTTCCCATGGCTTACTGGGCCTGGCATGATCAGCCTGTACCTGCCCCTCCAAGCTTTTGCCTCCGTCCAATGACCCAGGCTTGATGGCTTCCATTCCATTCTAGGAGGACCCAAGCCTTTTGCTGCCTTAGGGCTTTTGCACTTTTTCTTCCCTGTGCCTGGAATGTTCTTACCCCATGTCTTCTCAGGCTGTGTCTTTTTCATCTTTCAGGTCTCAGGTCAAATGCCTCCAACTCATAGAGGTCTGATTACTCCCATAAAGTCCCTGTCTCCTCCCCTCCCAGGCCGCCCCCACTCACACATATACTCTTCATTATCACCTAGTCGACTTCTTTGGTAACAGTGATCACAATCTGCACCACTTTGGTCAATTACTGACTTACTGGGAATGCTTTGCAATGGATTTCTTGGGGATGGACCTACTGGACTATGAGTTTCCCCAGGGCCAATAGGAACTAAGATATCTCTAGCCTCCGTCTCTTTCACAGTGCTGACTTGCACTTGAGAATACTGAGTCCTCAGGTAGCAGTTGTTGTTGTTGTTAGGTGCCGTCGAGTCGGTATCCAACTCATAGCCACCCTCATAGGGTTTTCAATGGCAGACTGTTTCGGGATTGCCTTGGGAGTGGATTACCAGGCCCTTCTCCCATTTTTGCGGTGCTGGGAATTGAACTTGGGACCTCAGAGACTGCAGTGCAGCGCTCTACCAACTGAGCTAAATCCCAGCCCCTCAGGTAGCAGTAGAGTTGCCAAAGTTCCTAGTGAAAGTCACTCTTGAAATCCTATTGAGCACATACTCTGCATAAGTTTAGCACTCAGTCTGTTGTAGGGCTCTAGGCTATCATGGTTCCTGCCTGCCTTCACAGAGTTTGTGGTTTCTATGGGTGAAACATAAGTAATAACATTGCTACTCTTCATTATCATCATTGCTATCATCACCATGATCATCATACTGATAGCAATAGATAGGAATGTTGTTGTTTTGTTGTTAGGTGCTATTGAGTCAGGTCTGACTCATAGCTACCTTATGTACAACAGAACAAAACACTCCCTGACATTGTATCATTCTCAGCACTATGTCAGTGCTTCTCTGCTATTCATAGAGTTTACAAGGGCTGTTTCAGGAGTGGGTTGCCGAATCCTTCTCCCATTTTTGTGGTGTTAGGGATTGAACCCTAGGCCTCAGAGAGTGCAGTGGCACTCTGCCAACTGAGCTAAACCCCACCCAATTGGTAGAGTGTTGTGCTGTGCTTCACTCTCTGATTTGATCCCCAGCACCATAAAAATGGGAGAAGGATATGGCAGCCCACTTCCAAAACAATCCTGAAGCAATCAGCCATTGAAAACCCTGTGAGGGTCACTATGAGTCAGACATGACTTGGCAGCACCTAACAACAACAAAATGGACATACATTTTAATTTGAAGGAATAAGAATACCTGACACTTATACTGGGCTTACATGTTTTGTGCTGGATATGGAGGGGGGATACAGATCCTCTCTAGAGACAGTGATAGTCTAGAAATAACAATGCAAATAATCAGTGACATTTGTATGATGCTTATCATGTACTGTGGATTCTTCCAAACACGTTCCATGTATTAACTCAGTTAAGTCTCATAGTGGCTCTATGTAGTATAGATCATCATCATGTCCATTTTTACAGGGGTCACACAGTTGATGGGTGTGAATTAAGCTATTATTAGTCACTAACCAGGGGAATTCCCCTGTTTTTGCTGTGGTTTTTGTTTACCCAGGTTACATAGGAAGCACTACATCAACTCCTGTTGCATTTTAGATCCTGTCCACTGACAGTTGTGGTAAACAAACAATACCCTAGCCACTGCTGAGTTTTCTCACTGATTTTTATATGTGATTGAAAGTTTCAAACTTCAGTCCATGAGGCTCTTCTTCAAGAGTAAAGAGTGCAGTAACTGTTTTTGGCATAGAAGTCATGTATACAAGTTTTTCTTTGTTACAAGTTAGGATCTCACACAAGCTAGTTTAATGAATTCTATATAAACTATTCCCAGACACCACGCCTCCCCTACAGAATGGCTGAAAATGGGTTATGGTGTAACTATCATCATATAGTGATCACAAGCAACTGAAATCAACAATTTCATTCATCCAGCAAATTCTTCATGAGTGCCAAGTATGTGCCAGGCACTATTCTTAGCCATGGAACTATAGTAGTAAACAAAACAGCCAAAAGTCCTTTTTTTTCATGGCATTCATGATGTAATAGAGAGGGACAGAATATAAATAAAATGAATAAACAAAAAAATCTGTTTTGATGATCAACACCATCAGAAAAAATAAAGCACAGAAGGTGATTCTGGAGAGCAGGGAGGGGTGTGAATTTAAACAAGGTGGACAGAGTAGAGCTTCCTGAGGAAGTGACTTAGGAGCAAAAGTTTGAAAGGGGTAAGACGTCTCCAGGAGCCCAGTGTGAAGGCTTTGTGTGCATGAGGCCTTCTACATTGGCCAGGCATGTCTTAGGTCGATCCTTACTTTCTGAGTCTAGTTGTGTTTGTCAGCTATTGGGTGGGGCTTGGCACAAGAAGCTAATCCCAAGGGCACCCACCCACCTACCCCGCTGGAGCTTGGGAAACTGCTGTGCTGAAGGGCTCCACCCCCAGACCTTTCCTTCGGGTGAAGAGGACAGGCAGAGAGCCACAGAGGCTCCAGAAAGTCTCAAAGGGTGAAGCCCCTCCCTAGCGCCTTCTTAGTTTCCTGGTGCAGTCACGGCTGAGCACCGCGGCTACTGTCTGCCCTTCTGGATTTGAATCTTTTATGTAAAGGCATAGGCCATCCTCCTGCCTAGCCCCCAACAGCGCACGATCTGTAGTTACTTCCTTGCTGAAGGTTGCAACATTTGCACAAAAAAGATGTTTTCAAAGTTTGGGTTTGTGTGGAGGGAGTGTGAATATATATATATATATATATATATATATATATATATATATATATATATATATCTTTGTTGTTGCTAGGTGCCGTCAAGTCGGTAGCCGACTCATAGCGACCCTCATAGGGTTTTCAATGGCTGACTGTTTCGGGATTGCCTTGGGAGTTGATTGCCAGGCCCTTCTCCCATTTTTGCAGTGCTGGGAATTGAACTCAGGACCTCAGAGACTGCAGCACAGTGCTCTACCAACTGAGCTAAATCCCAGCCTATATATTTATATATGCCTGCAACCATAGATGGGAGACCTCCTGGGAACACCAGAAGCTGTAGGCTTGGGAGAAGGACCTGGCAACCCCCTCCCAAAAATCAATCAATCTGCCATTGAAAACCCTATGAACAGCAGAGAAGCACTGACAATAGTGTTTCCCCTGTTGTACAGAGAGGGTCACTATGAGTCGGATACCAACTTGACGGCACCTAACAACAATAACAATAACAACAACTCTGTGTGTGTGTGTGTGTGTGTGTGTCTTTTGCTTTGAGCATAGAGCTAATATGAGGTCATTGTCATAGATTCTAGCTCTTCTTTTCTTGAGACAGGGTCTCACTATGTAGCCCAGGCTAGCCTTGAACATGCTCTTTTAGTCCAGGCTGACCTTGGACTCAAAGCAATCCTCCTGCCTCAGCATCCCAAGTGCTGAGATTACATGCATGCACCACCACACCTGGCTCTGTCTTCTAATTCTCTCATTCATTCAACACTATAGCATGAGATTTCGAGCCTGTCTCTAGCATCAGATAGACTTGAACTCGAACATCAGCCCAATCATATACTTGCTGTATGCCCTTTGCCAAGTCCTTTTTAACCCCTGTGAGCACTATTTTCTCATCCTTCAAATGAAGCTAAAATGCAATACCTTCCCAGTAGTGTTGTCAAGATTAAATAAGATCATCTTTGTAAAGCATCATGCCTGGCACACAGTGGGTGTTCCATAAATCACAGCTGCTATTAGTAAAGAAAAGTGAAAGTGCATCATTTGCAGCAAAATGGATGGACCTGGAGATCATCATTTTAAGTGAAATAACCCAGACTCAAAAAGAGAAATACCACATGTCCTCACTCATATGCAAGAGCTAGAGTTACCTTAAAGGAAAAAATCCTCTCTCTCTTATGAAATTACATATCTAAGATGGGAAAATACAAGTGGACTCCTCAGGAGTGGGGAAGGGACTAGTGGGAGCAGGAGGATGATGGGAAATATGGAGAGGGGAGCAACATAATGGGGTAAAAAGGGAGAGAAAAGGGGCAAAATATAAGATGCAACTCAATGAAAATCCCATAATGAATCTCACTACACAGTATGCAATGTAAAAAAAAAAAAAACCGTACCTCATCAATATGTACAATTAGCATTAAATGTTAATCAAAAATTTTTATTTTTGTTGTGTAATGTTTAAGGAGAGCAACATGTCAGCAATCCTGATTTAATAATTACACACTGTATATATGAGCTGAATTACCACTCTATAGCCCATAAATCTGTATAATTAAAATGTTGTTAGGTGCCGTCGAGTCGGTATCCAACTCATAGTGACCTTCATAGGGTTTTCAATGGCAGACTGTTTCGGGATTGCCTCGGGAGTGGATTGCCAGGCCCTTCTCCCATTTTTGCGGTGCTGGGAATTGAACTCGGGACCTCAGAGACTGCAGCACAGTGCTCTACCAACTGAGCTAAATCCCAGCCTATAATTAAAATACTACTAACAAAAACATAATAATAATGACAGTTGCTATTACTAGTCATTGGCAAGGGCTTGCTGAGCACTCTGTAGGCCAGGTGTGGTGCTAGGTCCTAGGAGAGTTAGGGGGAGATTCAAACATTAGTCAGACAAGACCCAAGTTGACTCTGTTCCTCATGCAGAATCTGCTCCCCAAATCCAGGCACCTTACCCAGGAGACCTTGCAGCTGAGTATATGAGCACCTGGGGTAGAGCCTATGGGAACTAGGCCAGACAATGTTGCTGGCTGGCTTGGTGCAACACCCACACTCCATCCCCACCCATGCGCACTGCTAGAGACTCACCTGAGTGCCAAATACAAAGTCGCCCCCACAGGATGTGGCATCCACTGCCCACTGTACGTGGGAACAGAGGCCCCAGCACTAGTGCAACATAGTGGAGGGGAGGATTGGAACTGGGTCAGTGCTTTGATTACTTACCCTCTGTTGTGGTTTGGATGTGAAATGTCCCCTGAGCGCTCATGCATTGAAGGCTCGGTCCACTGCTGTGGCACTTTTGAGAGGTGGGTGATCACAAGGGCTCTCACCTCATCAATGGATTACTCTGTTGATGACTTCATAGCAGAATGGGCTATGTGGAGGTAGAGCCTCGCTAGCAGAAGTAGGCCACTGGCCGTGTGCCTTTGAAGAGTGTCTTGTCCCCCAACCTTTCCTCTCTCTTTTCCTTTCCGCTTCCTGGCTGCCCTGAGGTGAGCAGCTCTTCTCTGCCACGCCCTTCCACCATGATGTTTTTGCCTTGCCACAGGCTGTGGGCTGAAACCTCTGAAATTGTGAGCCAAAGTAAATCTTTCCTCCCTTAAATTGTTTTTCGCAGGTATTTTGTCACATCTTCCTCAGCTTCTTGGCCAGTGATAATGTGTCTAGATAGAGTCTCTACCTTTCTTCGGAAGTGGCTTCTTTGCCCACTCAGACTCTTTTTAGTGTCTTCTGTGTCCCTTTCTACTTGACCCACTGCCCACTCCCCGTCCCCTGTCCTCAGTCACTAATAGTTTCAGTGGTGAGCTGATCTCCATTCTGATGGAGAAGCCTATGGGATCATATCTGTGAGTCTTACTGGCCCACAGGACACGGCTCATAGGAAGGAAGGAGAGGAAGGGAAAGGAGGGAGGAGAGGAGAGGGGAGGGGAGGAGAGGACTTGGCCTCTGCCCTGGCTGAGGGATTGTGTTACATCATAAAGGAGAGCATGAGGAAACGCAGGGGCCATTCGGTTCATGGCCCATGTAAAAAGTACGCAGCCTAGACTTTCTTTTGTTCAGTAAGAGGGGAAGGGCAGTGACGACCACGGCTGAGGAAGTACAGAGGAAGTGGAGTTGGGCCACACTGGGAAGGAAAGGAAGGATGGCATGCGGTGGGCAGACTCCACCCAGGCCCAGTAGGGTGGGATTGACTGTGTGTTGGCTGGTAGCAGGGTCCAGCACGCCATGAGTGATGAAAAAGATGTCAGTCAGGCCCAGGCAAGTGATCAGGCACTCAAGGTGGGGGCCTGGGAGGTGACAGAACAAGGGCACCAAGGGGCCTTTGGCTGGATAGTTGGCAAGGCCGTTGGTGTAGCTCTTCTCCAAATCTCATCTGGTTCTCTTTTTAGCCGGATTCTCCACAGCTCTCCTCCACTCTCTTTCCCTTCTTCACGTCTCTTCGCCATCCTCCTCCTCTTTCCTGACTCTCCGTGATTTCATCTGCTCATACCCCAGGAGGTTGGCGGGTTGCTTTGCCATCCTTTTGTTCCAGTTCTGAGATCTGATGTGGTAAGAATGGCTGCCCCAGGCTGCCCTCCCAGGCCTGACCCTCCACCGCCTGTAAATAGAGGCCCCCCAAAGAGAGGCCTGTGCATGTAGGCCCTGGGTTCCTTGTCACAGCTTGCTAGGAGTTGCCGATAGGCCTGTTACACTGCTCACGAAGGCTGGAGGCGGGTGAGGATGCCACATCTAGACGTTGCTTTGCTTCCAGAATCAAATGGCTTCCTCTCAGCACCACAGCCCCTTTAAGATGGGAGAAAAGCTAAAAGGGAAGATCTTTGATGTTGTTCAACTGAGAAATCCACCAGGAGAGAGCAAGCCCGGAAATGCCAGAATGAAGTGCGCTGCATTGACGGGGCTCGGCCTGGACTTTGTTTTCTGAGAGCAGACGTTCCCCGACATAAACACAGGCAGAGCAGGGAATAACAACATACGGTCCCCAAACAAACAAAACAGGAATGGGACCTGCCTTGCACAGGCGATGGCTTCATTACAATGATGCAGCTTCAAGGGGCCTTCACTGTGGAATTTCCTGCCTGGAGCATGATGGATTTTCCATTCTTGTCCTCAAATGAACACCAGCCTTAGAGCTTAGCAGACGGCCAGTGGGACTCAGCGAGGCTCTCTGAGAAACAGGGAGCATTGTCTCATCTGGGCTGGCTCAGAAGGGCATGCCTTGTGCTTGAGTCAGGCCTGGGATGAATGCTGCTGCTGCACCCCTCAAAGTGCCCCAATTCCCCTTGCCCTCAGGCCCCTGGAGATTTAGCTTAAAATTACTTTTTTCTACCCGCTCTTAGACTACTCCTCCTCATGCACCAGACGCACCAGCCTTGCCAAATGACCCCTGGTTTCCATGGTGACCAGGTGTTCTTGCATCCCTGACTCTGCCTATTCTGTTCTTAGCTTGTATCACCCTGCCCTTACCCCATTTCTGCCCACCCAAGAGGCAGTATAGCTTACTGGTTATGAGCATGGAGTCTGCTAGGTTTGGTTTTGGGCTTTTTCACTTACCACCTATGTGGCCTCTGGCAAGTCATTGAGCCTTTTTGTGTCTCTATTTCCATATCTATTAAATGGGGGTGGAAATACTATGACCTTCACAGGATGTTGTTGTTGTTGTTCTTGTTAGGTGCAGTCAAGTCGGTATCCCACTCATAGTGACCCTCTGTACAACAGGTGAAACACTGTTGTCAGTGCTTCTCTGCTGTTCATAGGGTTTTCAATGGCAGATTGATTTTTGGGAGGGGGTTGCCAGGTCCTTCTCCCAAGCCTACAGCTTCTGGTGCTCCCAGGCGGTCTCCCATCCAAGTACTAACCAGGCCCGACCCTGCTTAACTTCCGAGATCGGACAGGATCAGATGCCACAAGGCTACGGCTGCAGGCTTCACAGGATGTGGTAACCCCTAAATGAATTACTATTTGCCATGTGCTTAGAGGACTATCTGTGACATAGGAAGTACTATAGAGTGTTAAGGCTTATCCAGGTGTGGTGGCACACACCTGAAATCCCAGGAACTTGGGAGGCTGAGGCAAGAGGATTGCAAGTTTGAGGCCAAAGGCAGCTTGGGTAACTTAGCAAAACTCTGACTCAAAATAGAAAATAAAAAATGGGCTGGGGTGCAGCCTAGTGATAGATCACTTGCAAGATATGTGTGAGGCCCTAAGTTCCACACCCCTCTGTACCACCAAAATAAATAAATAAATAAAATGTTAAGACTTCATATGTAAATCCTACCTCTTTCGAGCCTGCAGCCATAACCCTGTGGCAGCCTATCCCGTCAGATCTCAGAAGCTAAGCAGGGTCTGGCCTGGTTAGTACTTGGATGGGAGACCACCTGGGAACACTAGGTGTTCTAGGCTTTGAAGAAGGACCCAGAAACCCACTCCCAAAAAACAATCAGCCATTGAAGACCCTATGAATAGCAGAGAAGCACTAACAATACTGTTTCACCTGTGAGACACCCACTTGATGGCACCTAACAACAACAACCTCTTTCAAGGTTCAGCTCAAATGCATTATTGTCCATGAAGTCTTCCTGATCTACCCCATTGGAAATGTTCTCTCCCTCCTCCAACTTCTCATAGCCTTTTAGCTGGCACTCTCCTGGGACACCAACTATGTGGTATCATAACATCGTGTGCACAATATCCACTACCCGAAAACTAAAACTCCCTCTATAACTTCCACAGGGCCTACAAACAGTGGGAAAAGGACTGAATGGGAGTGAAAAAGGGTGGTAACAGAACCCAACAGGACAGCCAAGTTGGACTTGACCCATGTCCAGCATGTAGCGTGTAAATCTATATAGCAGGCCTTCTTTGTAAGCACTGGCAAAGCTTGGGGCAAAGTCAACAAGGAACAGAGTGAAGGTCTGCACCAAGCAGCCCCCACCAGATTGTCCCCTGATGGTGACCATGAGGCAGCCTGGACCAGATCTGGGCTACCTTATGCCCACTGTCATCCTAGGATTCTTGCTCTATGGTAGAGCCAGATCAGTTGTGAGCAAGGAGCCAAACAGAACACACTTCCTTCCCAGAAAATGCAACTCACTGCTGTTCTCCTCATACCACTTACCTAGTTAGTCCCTGCTGAACTTGGCCCTCCACATGCTGCCCACTGGTTTTGCCTCTTTCCCTCCTGGCTGAGGATTCTAGACATCTACAGAAGTTCCCTGAATCCAGTCCAGCATCTATTGAGGCTGGACTCAGGCTCTCCCGGAGTGCTGAGCTCTTTTCTCAGTACTCCCAAGCATCCCCATAGCCTCTGCTATACAACTAATCTGCTATACAACCATTGCTCTTTGTCTGTGCCACCTCTTGCTGAAATGACTGCTTTGTGGGCTTCAAGGGACCGTGGTTTTTTGTTGTACACTTCACAGCACCTAGCGTGGTGGGGGTGGAGGTTGGCCTTGCCCGTAATAGAAGTTTTCTTAGTCCTTTTTGGTTCAATTGCTGAATTATGGCATGGGAGGTAGAACTTAAATCTATATTCACTCTGATCATATTTTTCCTTAACATTTACACTTCTGGATCCCTCAGTTACCGGCATATTCCATGCCCCTTGAAATTTAAATGACATTGTTTTGAGCTCCCCTCCACTTTTACACCAGGGCTAGTGCAAATCAAGAGCCCTACACAAGATATTTGTGTATATCATGGAGAGGAGAAATAGGCAAGATTTATATTCTCATGGTCTGTGCCATCCATGTTCCTGGAGTTTGGGCATGACCTCTGCTTTCACTACATTGATTAAGGCAAGAAATCTAAGCCCTTCCTCAGTTCCTGCAAAGAGAATGAAAGTTCTAGAACTTACTGAAGATCCTGGTTGGGAGAAGCCAGATTTCCTCCACCTACCTGGCTTCTCTTGGGGCTGGGATTTGGCTCAGTTGGTAGAGCACTGCACTGCAGTCTCTGAGGTCCCGAGTTCAATTCTCAGCACCACAAAAATGGGAGAAGGACCTGGCAATCCACTCCCAAGGCAATCCCGAAACAGTCAGCCATTGAAAACCCTATGAGGGTCGCTATGAGTCGGCTACCAACTCGACGGCACCTAACAACAACAACACCTGACTTCTCCATCCCATATCTTCTCTCCTCCCTGTTCTTTCCTTCTGGGGTTTCTAGGGTTACTCCAGATCTACTCCTTCCCCTTGAGGCCTTGGCACCTATTATGGGTGTGAAAGTCAGGGATATA
Organism: Pedetes capensis; assembly: GCA_007922755.1. NCBI lineage: Eukaryota > Metazoa > Chordata > Mammalia > Rodentia > Pedetidae > Pedetes > Pedetes capensis. The sequence goes on along the minus strand of VMDO01003327.1, from coordinate 115,765 downwards.
TATCACTTTCTACCCTTAAAATTTATCTAAGTAATTTTACCAACAGAAGTAGTTCTCATCCCATGAATTCTGGTGCTAGCCATTAGGTAAAACTATTTTCTTCACCTTCTTACATGAGGAAGCTCCTTCCCCTCTTTGTGCCTCTGTTTTATAATCTTTAAAATGGATCAGAACCACTAGATCAGCTTTATCCAATAAAAATACAATGCCAGCCACATGCGTAATTGAAAATTTTTATTAGCCGCTGAAAAAAGCAACAATTGAAATTAGTTCTTTTTCATCCTGTAGGGTAGTAATGGAGAAGATATTGATGAATTTTTTCACAGTGTTACTGCTGTATAATTGACCTATAACAAAGTTCAAATTCTTATAGTGTGTAGTTTGATGATGTATGCTGGCATCCATGAAACTGTATTCCTCACCCCCAAAATATTCCTCCTACCTCTTTTTAATTTTATGTATTGAATAGTATATTTTATTTAACTCACTAAATCCAAAATACTATCCGTCATGGTCTGAATAAAAAATGTCCCCCAAAGGTCCAGATGCTTTAATCTTCAGTCTCCACATGGTGGTGCTGTTTGTGGAGGCTACAGAAACTTGGGGAAGCAGGACCTGCTTTTGCAGGAGTCACTGGGGCAGGGTTTTGGAGGTTTTTACCTGGACACGTGGGTCTGTTCTCTGCTCTCTGCTTTCTGCTCTTTGCTTCCGATCTGCCATGCTATGAAGGCTTCTCTACCATGAGCCCTGATGCCTGCTGTTGCCATATCTGCCCTGCTGCCACACTATATGCCTGCCCTGTCCGTATGGATGGAAATCCTGTAACTGTGAGCTTCCAATAAATCTCTCCTCATATATGTTTTTCTTTTCAGTTGTTTTTTCTGTCACAGCAATGTACTCTCTAATACACTATAATTTTAACAAGTAATCAATGTAAAAAGTATTAATGAGATATTTTATATTAGTGTTTTTTTTTTTCATAAAAACCTTCAAATTCTGGTGTGTATTTCAGAGAACTTCTTCTTTGGCAGTAATCACATTTCAAGTGCTCCATAGCCACATATGGTAAATGGTTCTGGACAGCAGAGCTTTAATTGATTTCTAAGCACCTTTCCCTCTGCTATGGTTTGTGTGTCCCCCTAAAAGATCATTTGTTGTAACAGTAATTCAAAATGTGGCAATTTTGAGAAGGGAGGCCTAATGAGAGGTGTTTAAGTCATGAGGGTTCCACCCTCATGAATGGATTAAGGCCTTCTCACAGGAGTGAGTTAATTCTGGCAGGAGTTGGTTAGTTCTCACAAGAGTGGCTTTCTTACACAAGGGGCCCTTTTGCACTTGTTCACTTGCCCTCTGGCCACATGATGCCCTCTGCCATGAAGTAGTATAGCACTAAAACCCTCAAGCCCTTGCCAGATGCTATTGTCCATGTCCTTGGACTTCACAACCTCCAGAACCATGAGCCAAATAAATTTCTTTCCTTTATAAATTTCCCAGTCTGTGGTAATCTGTTACAGCAACGAAGCCAGATAAGGTACCATGTCCTACATCAAAAGGCTTCATGTGTGTATATCTACTGAAGCACATCCTCACGTTTGGTCTTGAGGTATTATAGCCCTTCTTTTCCTGGGTCTCTTCAGCTGGCCCTCTCTGGGTCAATGGCAGCATTGTGGTGTGTACCTGGAAGGTGGTAAGCAGGCTGCTTCCTCATATTCAAGGGAACTTGAACCAAGCATGACTGTTGCTGTGGCTGTTGCCTGCCATCCAGACCTAATCACCACCCACCTTACTGGAGGCATCTGTGGGAGGATATATGGTGGATCTCCTGATATATGGTGGATCTTAAGTGTCCCCCAAAGGCACATGTGTTAAAGACTTGGTCCCCAGTGTGGCCCTACTGGGAGGTGGCAGAACCTTTAAGAGGCAGGGCCTAGTGGAAGGAAGTTAGGTTACTGGGGCTACTGCCCTTAGAGGGGAACATGGGACCTCAGTCTCTTCCTCTTTCTCACTTTCACTTGCCATTCATGATGTGAATGGTTTTACTCTGCTATGTGCTCCCACCATTATGTGCATCCTTGCCACAGACCCAAAACAATGGGGCCAATGGACCATGGACTGAAATCGCTAAAACTGTAAGTCAAAATAAATCTCTTCTCTTTATAAGGTGATTGTCTCGGGTACTTGTTACAGTAACAGAAAGTTAATTAACACACCTCTGGGTGACACCCCATCCTCCAATAAAATTTCAGAGCAGTCTGTGGGTAAAGCCATTTCTGTGAGAAATAGAGTTAAGGCAGATTACTTATAAGGAGTGTCACTAACAATAAAGTATCATAGTTTGCAAATAAATGATTTTGTATTACAAACGAAGTTGCATTCAGTATTTTTCTTATTATAAACAAGAGTGGAGTTGGAGTTGCCCCTAGAACTAGATTATTTTTCCTCCAATAAGCCTTCTCCAATTGGAGGGTTAATGGGTAGGGAGGGACTATAGTTTCGGTGCTGAAAATTACACATGACTTTAGCTTCTCTTACCTGTGCTGAAGCACTGAATAGTCACTAAAGACAGCTAAGAGGTGTGGCCATGATTACTACAAGTTGAGAGGATGATTAGCACACCTCAAGTATGCCAATGGGAGCATGTTTCACAGTGAAGAAAAGATTGAGGAGTCCTGGAATGGGGTATCAAGGTGGAAAAAAAAATGAGAGTCTTTGAAGTGAGAGGCCTCAATTTGCCTGGGGCCCAGTGCTTTTCACAAAAATACTCATGGAAGACTTATTTTTGTTGTTAGGTGCCGTTGAGTCGGTAGGCGACTCATAGCAACCCTCATAAGATTTTCAATGGCTGACTCTTTTCGGGATTGCGTTAGGAGTGGGTTGCCAGGCCCTTCTCCCATTTTTGTGGTGCTGAGAATTGAACTTGGGACCTCAGAGACTGCAGCACAGCGCTCTACCAACTGAGCTAAATCCCAGCCCATGGAAGACTTAGAGGCTGAGCAATGCCAGATATGACCTGGGGTGGGTGGGCAAGAAGGCAAGCACACCTTCCAGGTGTAAGTGTCTTGTGTCTTCTTTTGGCAAAGATGAAGAAGGAGCTCGGACTGTTGCCTTGTACTCGCCTTGCTTTCCTTTAGGCCTAGAGAGTTCTCTGCTGTGCATTGAGGGGTTTGCCTGCTTTCCTCTGGGACTAGGAGGGTGGCTGAAAGTGGAGGGAGCTCACTGGGACTCTACAGCTCCCAAGCCCTAGAATGGCCTTTTGGGGCCAGAGGGAAGCTGCAGCTTTTGCTTTTGCAGCTGCAGCGGCAGTGAAGAAAGCAGGAGGGCATCCTGAGGCGGGAAATGCCTATCGGTGTCATCCCCAGCTGCTTCCGGCTTCCTCCTTCAAGGATTCCACAGCTTTTCTGTGTCCCCGCCAACCCCTCTCCCCTGCCCCAAGTTCTGGCAGGCAGCTGTGTGTTCCCCCCTTGGGGCGGCCCCCCGTCACAGGTCCCCTGAGAGGCTGTCAGCTCCCCATTGTTCTTGAGCCTTCTCCGTCATTCCTTTAGCTTATGAAGGGAAATGCCTGAAGCTTCGCCCCCACCTCCTCAAAGATGCTTGGCCTAATAGTCATCAGCTCTCCTGGTCCCTCAAAAGACACTGCTTGGAAGGATCTGGCTAGATCCTAGTGCTGGCTGCACTAAGGACACCTGCTGAAAGCCAAAGATGGATCCTGACAGGCTAACTAGGTCTCTGTGCCTTGGGCTTACCCTAATACAGCCAGGCACCTTTTCCCTCAGTTACCCCACTGTTACACAACACGGTCACACACCCCCATTTCCAATCCTGCTCATTTCCACACATTCCTCACACACTCTGAAATACACGCTTCCACCCGACCCATTCTTCCAGGGAGGCCATCAGGTGTGGCAGGACCAGAAGCTAAGTTTGCTGTGGATATGAGACTGTACCTCTTCCAGTATGCCTTCACTGACCTGTAGACAAAACTGTCTTGGGGAAAACCACCCCCAGCCCCTCCCTACTGCATGCCAAACTCATAGGCCCTGGGAATACAGTAGAGCAGCCATCTTCAACCTTTTCCACACCAGGGACTGATTTCATGGAAAACAGTTTTTCCACTGACTGGAGGTAGAGCTCAGGCAGTAGGGCAAGCAATGAGGAACAGCAGTAAATGTAGATGAAGCTTCACTCACTTCCTTGTTTACCTACTGCTCTGTGGCCTAGTTCCTAACAGTCATACCAGTCGTTGGCCCAGGGGTTGGGGACCCTTGACATAGAGGACTTCTGGGACACTGAATCCTGCTTATTACAGCAGTGAAATGGACTAAGGCAGACAGGAAGAATGTCCAGGTGGAGAGGTGGGGCCTGAGAGATCTCAGTGGCCACTGAATCCCAGTGAAGTCCTGTGAGGGCCCCTGGTAAGCAGCCTGCACAGTTGGGCAGTTCCTGGACAGCCAAAGGAGTGGCCACATCCGCCAGACCTATGAATCTTAGGCAAGGCCCAGCAAAGCCACACATTCAGGAACTGGGGGAATAATTCTTGTCTCCTGCTGCCCCAGTCCAAAGAAATAGTTACAGAACTTTTATTTTGTAGTACTCAAGGTTCAACCTAGGACCTTGCATATCCTAGGCAAGTGCTCTACCACACTGCACTACACTCTTAGACCTCTTTCTATTTATTTTTTATTTTGAGACAGGGTGTTCCTAGATGACCCAGGCTGCCTCCATCCTCAAACTTGTGATCCTCCTGCCTCAGCCTCCCAAGTTGCTGGGATTACAGGTGTGCGCCATAGTGCCCAGCCAGATTACAGCCTTTTCTTGTTGTTGCTATTTTTGTTTTGCTTTGTTTTGTTTTGTTTGAGACAGAGTCTTGCTGTATAGTCCAGGCTGGCCTGGCACTTTCTGTGTTGCTCAAGCTGCCCGCGAACTCACAGTTTTCCTGTCTCAAACTCCTGAGTGCTGGGATTATGGGGATGCCCTAGCACTCCTAGCAATTATAGACCTTTCAGGTGACGTGGCGTTCATACACTTTCCTGATTTTTCATGGCAACTAAGAATTACCACTGCTACACATCGTGAGTCCTGGAATGGGGTATCAAGGTGGGAAAAAAATGAGAGTCTTTGAAGTGAGAGGCCTCAATTTGCCTGGGGCCCAGTGCCTTTCACAGAAATACTCATGGAAGACTTAGAGGCTGAGCAATGCCCGGTATGACCTGGGGTGGGTGGGCAAGAAGGCAAGCACACCTTCCAGGTGCAAGTGTCTTGTGTCTTCTTTTGGCAAAGATGGGGAGTCCATCCTGACTCATAGATGTTCTGCCTGTTGTGGCCAGCAGGAGGGTCATGTGAATAAATAACACACATCCTGCATTAGAGATGATCTGCCCCACAGTTACGCCTGATGGGGCAGCAGTGCATGTGGATATTAGGGAGAGACAGGTAGTAAGGGATTTCTGTTGCTATGAGTCAGACACGACTCGACGGCACCTAACAACAACAACAACAACAACAATGCCTTGAGTGCATCTGCCGGCCTCAACTCAGTGTCATCAGAGATAACCCATGGATCATCATTCACCCCAGAACCCCTTGCTAGAGCTAGTAAGGAAGCATCACTGCTGAATGGATGCTCAGTGTTCAGTACCCCCAAGTTTCAGTTACCACTCCCCAACCCCTGCCTTGAGCTTCCTTTTTCTCTGTTAAAGCAAGACAATTGTGCCTGTTTCTTCTTCTTTTTTTCAGTACTGAGGAGTTGAACCCAGGACCTTGTGCATGCTAAGTAAGAACTCCACCACTGAGCTACGCCTCCTGCCCCCTTTTATTTTTATTATTTATTTTGATACAGGTCCTCGCTGAATTGGGCAGGCTGCCTCTGGTCTCGAACTTGTGATCCCCCTGCCTCTGCCTCCCGAGTCACTGGGATTACAGGTGTGTGCCACCGCACCCAGCTTTCCTGTTTTAATAGCTTGTTATAAAGATATAAAGGGGCTGGGATTTAGCTCAGTTGGTAGAGTGCTGCGCTGCAGTCTCTGAGGTCCCGAGTTCAATTCCCAGCACCACAAAAATGGGAGAAGGACCTGGCAATCCACTCCCAAGGCAATCCCGAAACAGCCATTGAAAACCCTATGAGGGTCGCTATGAGTTAGATACCAACTCAACAGCACCTAACAAAAACAACAAAGAAATAAGGTGACAACTAGCACAAAAAGCATATCTTAGCATAATACCTAGCACATAGTAGGTGCTAAAAAAATCAAATCTGGAAGAGCTGTTCTAAACATTTTTGACTTTCCTCACAATGCAACCATCTCTCTTCCCTAGACCCTTATAAGCTCCATAAATATGTAAAAGCAGAAGCCCCAGTGATCCTTGTTGTTGTTGTTGTTAGGTGCTGTTGAGTCATGTCCGACTCATATCGACCCTCATAGGGTTTTCAGTGGCTGATTGTTTCAGGATTGCCTTGGGAGTGGATTACCACACCCTTCTCCTATTTCTGTGGTGCTGGGAATCAAATTTTGGGACCTCAGAGACTGCAGAGCTGTGCTCTACCAACTGAGCTAAATCCCAGCCCAGTGATCTTTAGGAAGCCAAAGTGTCCAAGTTAGACATCCCGCAGAAGTTCATTAAATTCTAATTTATTGAGAGTGGCCCTACAAACACTAGAGTCCTGGGTTTTAGTTCTGGCTATACTAATGACTGGCTGTGGGGCCTTGAGCACATCACTTACCCTCTTTGGTTCTCAGCTTCTCCACTGAGCTATGAGGTGGACTACCCCAGAGAGAGCCAAGGCCAGTCAAATTGTATTCCATGGAAGCCCAGGTGCCTTGGGGGACACTGTGGTGGAGAGAGGCTAAGATTGAACGAGTGCTGTTCAGAGCTCACTGCTTCTGCTTTGATGGAATTTATATGTGCCATGGCTTTAAAAATAGCTTGACAACTCCAACTCGGTGCTTCTGGATTTGATAGGGGAAGATGCCTCCTTGGCCACTTCCTTAGCCTCAGAATGCATGCACCCAAATGGCCTGAAAGCCACCATACCAACAATGGTGCTCGACCTCAAAGACACCCAAAGCTCCCACACCAAACCGACCTGAGCCCTGTTCCTGTCCCAGACCTTCTGCTTGATGGTCCTAACAGCCCAATCCCAGACTGCTCCAGCCAGACAAGGAGGAGCAGTATGGTAAGGGGGGTTGGGAGCAGAGAGGGGCCGGGAAGGATGTGAACCCTTGGGTGGCAGCATCAGAGGCCAAGCCCTTAGGATGCTGGGCTAGTGGCTTGGCTCCCCAGGTCATCCTTGCTGAGTGTAGAAGGTGGGGCCTAATCTACATTTCAGACAAAGCCTACCAGATGCTTAAGTGTTGTTGTCATGGAGACTCAGAACTCAACTCTGCAGCCCTGTGTGGTCCAGTCCAGTGCAATCTTAGCAGCAGCGCACCATCACCCTGGCAACCCATTAGCCTGGTGTTGTTACCATGGAAACCCCAGTGAGGTTGATCAGCCCAGGAACTTCTGGGAGCAGATATGCGCTTGGGGATCCACCCATGGGAGTGCCCACAAAGGGTCTCTCAGCTGACATTGGCCTGCTGCTTGGACATTGACGGCAGTTTAGGATCTTTTCTGGAGCAAGCTCAGAGTCTATGTCACAGGAAAGAATTTGGCCCTATAGAGTGGCAGGTCTATGCCTTGTTACCATGGAAATGCTGCTTTTAAGGATCTCAAAGCATGATGCAAAACTAACTTACAGAAAATGAAGGCTGGTGGGAAAGGAGGCTGGTAGCCTGTACTTCACACACGTGCCCATTCATTCATTTGTTCACTTAGCATTTAGTGAGCACCTATTAATACAGTGGGCACTAACTGAAGGAAACAAGGCCTACTTAGCCACTCTCCTCAACTGAAAAGAATATGGAGGTGGAAGGAACTGTTTTATTTCCTGCCTCAATCTCCACTGGAGGAACAGGTATTGGCATGCCAAAAGGAGTGGGATCAGAGGATCTCTGTGTGCTAGGAAAATCTATGCTTTTTATGTTGGTATTGGGTGCTGTTGAGTCAGGTCCAATTCATAGCCACCCTGTGTACAACAGACAAAACACTCCCCAACACTATGCCATGCCCAGCACTATGTCAGTGCTTCCCTACTATTCATTAAGTTTTTGATGGCTGATTATTTCAGGATTGTTTCAGGAGTGGGCTGCCAGGTCCTTCTCCCATTTTTGCCATTTTGGGGATCAAACCCAGGACCTCAGAGAGCACAGAGCAGCACTCTACCAACTGAGCAAATCCCCAGCCCTTCACTTTCGATAGCTGCTTGCTTTTAGTCTATTCCCTGCTTGAGTCTAGGGAACTTAGACTTTGTGTGGATTGGATCACCAAAGTCTTGGCCAGATATGCCAGAAGTCTCTAGCAGCCACAGTTGTGTGAATCAGAATAGGTTACCTTGGAAAGTAATGAGCTCCCATCACTGGAGATGTGCAAGCAGAGACAAAACAGAGGATTGTATAGAGACCATTAGAACATAATGATTAATGGTTCTGGAGCCAGAGAGCTGGGTCTAAATCTTGGTGCAGTTTGCTAGTTGTGTGACTTCAAGCAATTTACTTAAGTTTATGGAGTCTTGGTTTTCTTATCAGCAAAATGAGGATGATAAGAGTTTCTACCTCATGGGGTTGTTATGGAGATTAAATGAGTGTAATATATGTAAAACACTTAGCATATAAGTGCTCAGTAAACGTTAGCTTCTATTATGTAATGATGGCTCAACTGAAGTCCCCCCCTTCCTGGAATACTATATGACCATCAGTTACAAATCCTCCTGCACATACTAAGGATAAAAAAGACATTCTGACTGGGGCTTCATACTGACATGGAAGCCGGCTGCAGGTAGCAGCTTAGAGCTTTGAACTCCTAGCTTACATGCTTCCAGCAGAGGTTTTCTTTTTAGGATGCTTATTTGTGTGTGCAGTTCTTGGGGGCTGAACACAGGGCCTCACACACACTTTGCAAGTGCTCTGCCACTGGGCCAAAACCTCAGCCCTTTCTTTTTATTTTTTATTCTGAGTCAGAGTCTCGCTAAGTTATGCAGGCTGCCTCTGGCCTTGAACTCACCATCCTCCTTCCTCTGCCTCCGGAGTAGCTGGGATCACAGGCATGAGCCACCTTGCCCAATTCAGAATGCTGTTGGATTCAGTGTCTTCATGGAACCTAAAGACCACACAAGAGGTACAGTGACCATCCCCATGTTATAGGTAAGGGAAGTAAAGCTAAGAGGCAGACAACAACCCAGTTATCAAGTGGCAAAACTGGCATGGCAACTTCCCCTCGGTCACACCACCTCTCAGCCCTCAAGGATGCCCTATGCGGAGGACAAGAGTTGGAAAGGGGCAAGTCATGCCATGGGAAAAGGAAGAACCATGCCCAGGGATTGTAACTTGTGGAGAGCGGCAAGCCAGGGTTTGTACTTCTGCAAGGAGGAGCCAAGGTCAAAGCCAAGGGAGCAGAAGAGTGTATTTCCTAGAAACGGTGCAGGCGTGGCTGGTGTGCTTCACCCATGACAAAACACAAGGAGAGGCCTGCACGGGAGCACTTCCTCAAAGCTGATTACTGGAAGTTGAGCTTAGATCCTCCAGAGCTCCCGTCCTTCCAAGCTCATGCAGAAAACACAGTCCAAAAGGGTCATTAGACTCTGATCCAATACTTGTATGCCTCATGTATTTAACTGCTGGCTGATGGCCTCACCAAGGGATTTAGCTTGCTGAGACTGGGAAGATGGGATAGTGTTTTCATGCCATTTGGAGAAGTGAGGGAAAAAGGTTATAGAAAGAAACAAGTTTTTTTGGTGGTACTGGGTGTTATATAGCTAGCTTAGGCATTAGCAGAGGATACAGAGAAAAGAGGAATTCAAAATGGCTCCTGCCTTTCCGCCATGATGAAAAAGCCACGTGCATCTCAGGGGACATTAGAAGGACATTTTCAAATGGGTCCCACACCCTATCCAAGCTCTCAAGACACTTACAAAACAGAGACCCTAAGCCCATGTCACGCTAAGAACCCAGAGCTGTGCGCTGGGGGTTGTTGTCACATTGGGCATGCCCTAGTTTGAATAAAACTAGAGGGAACATGTGCCCATGCTGTCTTTCCGTTCCTCTCTCATCCTCTCTCTTCCTGTCCACTCCTTGCCTTCTGCTCTTCTCTCTTTTCTCTCCAACAACCACATGCACGCCTCTCCTGTCTCTCAGGCTCGCCATCTTCTTTGTCTATCCAAGACACTTTTCTAAGATCCTGTTTAACTCTCCTGTTCTCTGGCTTTCTTTACCTTCCCCTGGGGAACAGAAACATCCTTATGCCAAGTCACCCTAGGAATGCAGTTTTTTTGCAATTTCCCTTCCAGGTTTACCTAAGTTTCTCCAGGTGCCTCAATTTCCCCATAATTATTCCCTAAAGGTGTATTAATACACCTATTAATAAACCTATTCTATACTATAATTTCTGTGTCGGGTATAAATTTGTTCACATGCCAAATACAAGGACCCACCTACTGGTGCTCCCCATTCTTCCCAGTAGCACTGGGGGTCTGAACTCAGTGCCTTGAGCATACTTTGCAAGTGCTCTACCACTGAGCTACACACCCAGCTCCTGTTTTATTTTTTATCTTGAGACAGGGTCTCACTAAGTTACACAGGCTGCCTCTGGCCTCGACCTCAAGATCCTCCCAAGTCACTAGGATTACAGGCATGTGCCACGGCGCCTAGCAAAAACAAACAAACAAATAAAAAAACTTTTCTATTAGGCTTGAGCACAAGAGTAATATCCTAACTCATGGCCTCTGGAAACTCCTGCTTAAAATATACATGTAAACTTGGAGTGTGAGAAGTAGACAAGGGTGAAGCCTTTCAAATTTTTTGATACCCAGTATAGCATGGGGGGCTGGATTTGGCTCAGTTGGTAGAGCGCTGCGCTGCAGTCTCTGAGGTCCCGAGTTCAATTCCCAGCACAGCAAAAATGGGAGAAGGGCCTGGCAATCCACTCCCAAGGCAATCCCGAAACACTCAGCCATTGAAAACCCTATGAGGGTCGACTATGAGTCGGATACCGACTCAACGGCACCTAACAACAACAACAAGTATGGCATGAGCGGGTAGGTATCGACTAATCAGAACCTTGTCTGGCAAGAAAGGCCCTGCAAGTCTGCACCAACACAGACAGTGGCAAAGGGCAGTCCTGGATGTGGGCTTTGGCGGGGAACAGAGATGTTTCTTGAGATGTCTTCCATAAGCATATGTAGGAATCAGATTTTGGTGTTGCCTCCAGAAACTATGAGGTTTCCTATGAGACCTGTGGGCTGGGATTTAGCTCAGTTGGTAGAGCGCTGCGCTGCAGTCTCTGAGGTCCAGAGTTCAATTCCCAGCACTGAAAAAATGGGAGAAGGACCTGGCAATCCATTCCCAAGGCAATCCCGAAACACTCAGCCATTGAAAACCCTATGAGGGTTGCTATGAGTCGGACTCGAGTCGATGGCACCTAACAACAACAATAATGGGACCTGTAGGGGTGCTGGGGGACACCTGGTAGCAAGGAGATTGGTAGGAACTTGGTGTTTGCTAAAGGAAGCACTCCGTGGGACAACAGGAGAACAAGATAGCCTAGGACAGTCCTGTAAGGATTTCAGTGATACCCAGATGCTGCCCTTTGCCCCCACAGGATTCCCCCACATACCCTTGAGTGGCAGCTTCTTTCCGTGTCCCACCTACATGCCATAGACAAGCACAGTTAGCATCCCTACATACTGTCACACGGTACACAGCAGGAACAAACACAGGGAGCCCTGCAGCCTTCACATGGGCAAGCACAGAGCTCCGTGCACAGGAAGTCCCTGCAGTCCTGAGACTTGGCCAGCAGGGGGCAGCCTCTCACACCACTCTGGATTTTGCCCAAAGACTAAGCAGGCTGGGAGGAGAAACAGACCCTGAACAATGACAAGGAAAGGGAAATTAGAAAAAGCATTCAAAGTGTCCAGCCAGCCAGGCCGGCCCATATGCATGCAGCCACCCATCCCTCGGGGTAGGGGTTGGGTTCAGCCCCTCCTAAGCAGCTGGTGAAATTAACAGGGCACAAGGCAAGTTACGGGGAAAGGATATCTTAGCTACCATGGAGCACCCAGCCTACCCAGCATAGAGCCAGGAAGGGAATCAGCCAACATGCAGGCATCCAGTGGAATCTCTCACTGGGCAAGTCACAACCTCTCTCAGGGCCTGCTTCTTCCTCTGGAAAATGGATTTAAGAATAAAGCATTCTGCTCCTTCCCTCCTCAGTGCTTAGGCAGGAGCCCTGGGCTCCGTCTGCAAGGATGTCTCTCCTCTTGCATATTCCCAACTCACTCCTGAGCTCTCAGCACCAGCTTCTCCTGCACAAAGCTTCCTCTGATCCCCAGCCCCCTGAGAAAACACCAAAAGGCACAGACTTTTCCCCCAGAGCCCTTGCCACGGCTCCTCCGCAGACATTCGTTGTGATTTTGAATCACATCTGTTTCCTTCTCTGAGTTGTGAGGAATGTGGTACATAATAGACACTCAATAAGCATTTGGTGACTGTTGAGAAAGAAAGTTCTTTTTTCTTTTGTTTGGTCCTGGGAATAGAATCCAGAACCTCGCTCATGCTAAGCACATGCTGTACCACTGGGCTACACCCCAAGCCCTAGAAAAGAATTCGTAGAGCCCTTTGCAGATTACAAAGCACTTTCACATGCAAACTGGGGTGGTTTTTGTGAGCACCTGCTGAGGGAGGCAATTCTCCCTGTTTCACACTGGCATGGCCCAAGGCATCCCTTACTGTACCAAACACCTGAACTTCAGCATCTTCAGTCACAGCAAGCCTGCGAAGGAGCTGTTGTTGTTGTTAGGTGTTAGGTGCCATGAAGATGGATCCGACTCACAGCGAACCTCATAGAGTTTTTAATGGCTGCCTTCAGTATCGGTTCGGGAGTAGCCTGCCGCGTCCTTCTCCCAATTTTGCGGTGCTAGAGATAGAACCTGGGGCTGAGATTTAGCTCAGTGGGTAGAGCGCTGCGCTGCAGTCTCTGAGGTCCCGAGTTCAATTCCCAGCACTGCAAAATGGGAGAAGGACCTGGCAATCCACTCCCAAGGCAATCCTGAAGCATTCAGCCATCGAAAACCCTACGAGGGTCGCTATGAGTCGGACTCGACTGGACAGCAACTAACAACAACCTAACAGATATAGAACCTAGGCCCTCAGAGAGTGCAGATCAGCACTCTACAACTGAGCTAACCCCCACCATTTCAGAAATGATACCATTGAGGCCCAGGAAGGTAATGTGACTAACCCAGCCTTGGTATGTAGATTGCTAAGTGTCCACATCCTGTTCTGGAAGGTCTGAGCATCATCGCCCTCATCATGCCTATGCCCCTTTTCAGTCAGACCAGGACATGAGTGATTGGCAAACACAAGAGCTTTGGGGGTGGAGGGGGAAGCCTGGGTCCCAGTCCTGATTTCACCTGCTGGGTGACCTTCAGGACTCTGGGAGCTTCCAGTAAAACTTCATGGGAGGTGGCTTTGGCTGAAACTTGAAGGATGGGGAAAATTGATGGAGGCAGAGAAGCAGGAAAGGGAAGTCTGGGGAATTTGGGGAGCGTGGGCCAATGCAAAGGCTCAGGGCCAGGAGAGCACCCTGAGTGGAGGGGGTCGGGGAACAGAGGACACTGTGGCAGCCAAAGGCAGTAAGAGCTCTCACTCACCACAAGTTTCCTTTCCCCAGAGCCCCCCCCAAGGCAAGGTGATGCCCAAGGCTTCCCCATTGTCCCTCCTGCACTGTCCCTCCCATGGTCTTGTCCTACATAGGGTAGGGGTCTCTTTCAATGATTGTCCTGAACTTTTATTCAGCTTGGGTTGTGGAAGCTTGGGTAGAGGTTGAGGGAGGCGTCTTTGAAAACTTGCACAAGAAGTGGAAGCTAAAACTTGACAGGCCAGGTAGGAGTGGGGCTGGGGTGCTAAGGGCTGTGAGTTGAGCAGGGAGGGAGCCTAGAGTTGGGGGGGAGCTGGAGGAGAATCTGAGGTGCTGATGATGGAGGCTGGGTGGTGAGGACCATCCTCCACCCTTCTCCAAGGCTTGGTGTGATCTCGTCCCTCCTTGCCTTATTTATTCTCCCTTTCTTTCCACATCCCTTGGACCTGAGGAATTGGGAATCCCAAGGAAGCTAGAGGAACTCTAAGCTTTGAGAAAGTTTGGGAGCCTAGAGATGGGAGGAGGAAAGTCTCCCTCCATAACATATGCCATGTCAGCAGCCATTATCTATATATTTGCCCCAGACGAAGCCAGAGACATCCTTGCCTAGCCAGAAAGATGGACCTCTGTTGTGGATTTCCTGGGGGGGTAGACAGTACCCAAACTTGGCGGATCCCTGGGCCTGCCTAGCCCTCTTGGAGGACCTGACTCTGTCCTCCAGGGCAACTGACCCTTCCCCCACATCCGGGTTCCTCACTCTTCCCACCTCCCATCAAGTGAGCCAAGATGGGGCTTGCCAGCTCAGGTGTCCTCAAGGCCTGATTGGCTGAGCCCCATCTGCCTCCTCATTGGTCCAGCTCTTGCCCTTGTGCCACCCACAAGCCCTTCCCTGATTGGCCAGCTGTCATTCCTTGACAGTTGGATGACATTTGGCTTAAGGGGATAAAAGCCCCTGACCTTAGAGCCCAACAGCTTTTACCTGAACACCACCTAAGGAGACCTCACTCAGTCCTCTGCTCCCATGAGGACCAGAGGCCTGAATTCTCCTGAGCCACCTAGCCTTCAGTCTACCCTCATCCTGCCTTCATCCTTCAACCCACCTGCTTCCATCTTCACCTCTGCCTGCCTGCCTGCCTCCACTGGATCTTCTCCTTCCCCTCCTCAACCAATGGATTTAGTGCGTCAAGAGACAAGCCTCTAAGAGCCAAGCTCAGGGCCTCTGAAGCAGCAAAGACTGTGGACCAGAAGAGCAATGACACCTGACACCCTTGTTTTTACTCCTGTGTGTGACGCTCTGTTCCCTGGCTTCAGTCTCTCACAGGGTGCAGTGTTGGGGCACCCAATTGAAACACACAATGCAGAGGGTCACGAGTTTGAATCCAGCTTTGGCCAACAGACCTCTTCTTCCCTCAGGCCTTCCGCAGCCCCACAGACACAAGCAGTTCTGCTGCATTGGGTCTGAAGATGCCACATGGGAGCCTGTCCCCTATAGGTGAAAAAGGACTGCAGCCCTGGAGGAAACACTTGGCACTTCAACAGTGCCTTTGCCTTCCATTAAAGCCACCTTAGGTCTCTGGGATCATTCTTACTTGCCACCAAAAAGCCATAGACTAGCCACTTAGGCTCTCAGTACCTCAGTTTCCTCAGTTATAAAATGGGTTTGTGATGAGGGCTAAGTCCGAACAGGGGAAGTTCTTTGAACAGTGCTTAGCACATGAGAAGCACTCCAAATGAATTTGCTAGCGTTGCCTAGCTACGTCCCTGTAAGCAGTTTACTTTCCCTGCTTCACCTGTAAAAATGAAGGGGCTAAGGTACTGAAGGGCAGGAAGGGCTAGGGTTTAGCTCAGTTGGTAGAGCACTGCTCTGAAGTCTCTGAGGTCCTGAGTTTGATTCCCAGCACCGCAAAAATGATAGAAGGATGTGGCAACCCACTCCCAAAGCAATCCCGAAACAGTCAGCCATTGAAAACCCTATGAGGGTCACTATGAGTCGGACACGACTCAACGGCACCCAACAACAACAACAACAACAAGGTACTGAAATGACCTCCCTCCCAGGCTCCTGTCACCTCTGACCATCCACGATCCTCTATGTCTAAGGCAGAGAGAACAAAAGCACTCATCCTGTGAAAATAGATGAGGAGAAACTGGAATGCCCAAAAGATGAAATGGCCTGGCTGCAAACACATGGCCAGTTACTGGCCACGCTGGAGTTAGGATCTAGGGGTGTGAACTTGGGATTTCATGCCACTGCGCTAGCTCAGCTGCAGCTTCACAGTTCCTCAGCACTCGGAGAAGATTGCAAGGCGTTTGATTTGCACAGTGTGAAAAGCACGATACGGATATCCCAGCAGGCCCTGGAATAAAGGGAAGCTTGTGCAGACCCGCATCACCCAAAGGTGGCCTTCCTCGCTGGCTGAGGTTCCCGTTTTCCCACCATATGACTGTTTCCTCCTGAAGAGCTTTGCCCTATAGATCCCTGTGGCAGGCGCTGAACTCCCTCCAGAGGCCAACCTGAGGCACCCACAGTATTTGCTGTGCTTCCAACCAGGCCCTTGTCGTCAGCAGATACTTCATGCCCACCTACCCTCGCAAGGTGGCCTGGGCAAGTGAAGCAGTTGAGGCTCAGAAGGGCCAAAGAAAGATGGTGGCAAATTGCCCTGCAAGCCCTGGGCAGAGGCAGGTTCCGGACTGCAGTCCAGGTGTCTGAGCCCCTGGCCTTTTGTAGAAAGAAACTCAAGGTGCCAGGTAGGTCTGGAGCAGGTGCCTGGCTCCGGACTTCCAGACCAGGGGCTCCAGATCACATGCTAATGATGAGCATTTGGCACCTCTGAAGAGGCTTCCTGGGCTACTGCCCAAGCTAAAGCTCCCACAAGGGACAATGTTATTGTTGTTGTTGTTGTTGTTGTTGTTGTTGTTGTTGTTGTGTGCCATAGAGTCGGTATCTGTCTCATAGTGACCCTCATAGGGTTTTCAATGGCTGACTGTTTCGGGATTGCCTTGGGAATGCCTTGCCAGGCCCTTCTCCCATTTTTGCGGTGCTGGGAATTGAACTTGGAACCTCAGAGACTGCAGCGCAGCGCTCTACCCACTGAGGTAAATCCCAGCCCCGTTGTTGTTTTAGGTGCCATTGAGTCCGAGTCATAGTGACCCTCGTAGGGTTTTCAATGGCTGTTTCGGGATTGCCTTGGGAATGGGTTGCCAGGCCCTTCTCCCACAAGGGACAATGCTGCCTGCTTAATCTGTCCCCAGGGAGGCCTGATGTGTTGTCTGGGAGGCTGAAAGTGTCCAGTGACCAAGGCACACTCAGGGTGGGGAAGCAGACCCTTTGTGGGAGCGGGCCAGCTAACCCAAGATCAGGAGGGACCACGTGTAAGACTTGACTTGCCCATCAGCAGCTGTGTGCATTTGAATAAGGGCTTCGACCTTCTTGAGGCTATTCCTCCATCTAGAAACTGGGGATAGTGTTGGCTGCCCTGTCCACTTGTCAGGACTAGTGGGAGGCTTGTTGTTGTTGGTGTTAGGTGCCATCGAGTCAGTATCTGACTCATAGCGACCCTCATAGGGTTTTCAATGGCTGATTGTTTCGGAATTGCCTTGGGAGTGGGTTGCCACGTCCTTCTCCCACTTTTGCGGTGCTGGGAATCGAACTCGGGACCTCAGAGACTGCAGAGCGGGGCTCTACCAACTGAGCTAAATCCCAGCCCAGTGGGAGGCTTAGTGGAGATAAATAACAGCTCCCACTTAGTGTGCCAGTCCCATGAGCCAGACACTGTGCCAAACACTTTACCTGTGTTGTGGTATTGACTCCTGACCACAGGACCATAAAGTAGGCAGTAGCATCCTACCTGGTTATGACACACGGGCTCATCCAGGTCAGGACCTTCACTTCCAGGTTATACAGATGAATAAATGTGCCAGGATTTGAACCTTGACCTGACTCCAGACTTCCCCTTCCACGGAAAGCGTTTTGTTTGTTAGTGACAGTATTATCAGAGCGCAGTACAGGGGCCATATCATAACCACTTTATTCAATTTCCTTAATTCTAGACCTTGCTGCAGAATGTGTCTTCCCCTTAGGTTCCAAGGAAGGGTACAAGGGCCGAGTTGAAGGGCCTGATGCTCATGCTTCATTTGAGACAAGGGTGGACAAACGATGGCCTGCTACTTGTTTTCATAACTAAAGTTTAGTTGGAATACAGCCATATCCAGTGGTTGATGTATTGCCTATGGCTGTTTTTGGACGACAGCAGATATGAATAGTTGGGACAGAGACTGGCCCATAAGTTGAAAATACTATCTAGTCCTTTACAAGAAAAGTTTCCTGACCCTAGTTCCGAAACATTCAAGGAACTGTCCTGGATGTAGCTCTGGCCTTTGGCTGAAGTCCAAGGCAGCAACAAGGGGAATTCCTTGCCAGCCTCCCTCTGCAAGCACTGACACTATGAAGGGAAAACTGGATTTTCAAAGGAACCCTGGTTGTTGTTGCTGTTGTTAGGTGCCGTCGAGTCGGTATCCGACTCATAGCAACCCTCATAGGGTTTTCAGCGGCTGACTGTTTTCACAATTGCCTTGGGAGTGGATTGCCAGGTCCTTCTCCCATTTTTCTGGTGCTGGGAATTGAACTCGGGACCTCAGAGACTGCAGCACAGTGCTCTACCAACTGAGCTAAATCCCAGCCCAAGGAGCCCAGAGAGCCAGAAATGCTGACTGATTCAGTTGCCTTCTTGGACCAGGAGAGGAAAGTATTGACTAAGTCTTCTCTGCCATCTTCTATGGCTGTTAACTGGCCCAGGCTCATCCTCATCAAAAAGAAACCTTGGATTGAGAATCTTCAGTTGAATAACCTTTAGATCTGACAAACTGAATTATACTGGGGGGTGCCAAAAATGTATACACATTTGAAGAGCCATTATCTATGTATTACCTTTCGAAGTTGAATTGGATTATGGTAGCAAGGTATAATATGACATTTTGGATTATATTACATACCTCACATCAGAACAAGCCAATAATGCATTTTTAAAACAGCCAAATGGAAAGTTTTCATCCCACAATATCTATGTATGTTTGTTTGTTTGTTTGCTTTCCACCCTGTGTATAAGCACCTCAGAATGGCCGCTTAGGGCCAGGTCCCATGGGCCCCTTGGTTGCAGAAGAGGAGCCCAGCCCTAATTGTGTGTACTAAGTCAGCCCCGCCTTGTGGGAGAGTCTGAAGTAGGAGGCTTTAAAGCCACTATGGCTCATTTGACAGCACACCTCGGGGCCTGGAGTGCCATGTGTGGTCTGAGACTGCCTCTGTAATCTCTGTCATTTCCGAGGCTGCCTAATTTCCAGATGCATTTGAAGCTGTGTTGACTTTCAGGCTCTCTGCCCCCACCCTTCAACCTCAAGGTCCAAAACCTCCTGTCTAAAGCTTTGCATTTTGACAAACAGCCCTACTCTGATTCTATTGTATTTCTTTGGTAAAGTCAAGTTAGCTCCAAAGGATACAACGCACATGTCGTGCTCTTTGTAGATTTGAGGGCCAATTTTCTTTACAGAAGGCCATCAGCTTTCCTTCTCCTCATCCCCCACCCCAGTACTATCCAGTCTACCACACAGGCACCATGCACCCTTGTAGCTGCTTCCCCCCTTTCTGGTTCCCACCTCCACTCCACCTCCTCTGCCCATTGTCCTCCTGTCAACTTCATGAAACGCTGTGGGCCTTCTGGGGCCAATTTTTGTCATTCAGCTTCCATTCACCTTCCCTGGTCCCAGCAGGCCACACTCTGCTAATTCTCCCTCTCTCTCTCTCCCTCTCTCTCTCTCTCTCTCTCTCTCTGTCTCTCTCTCTCTTTCTCTCTCTCCCTCTTTGTGGCACTTAGGGGTTGAACCCAGGGCATTGCACATACTTTACAATTACTCTACCACTGGGTTGTACTCCCAGCTCATTTTTTCAATTTTTTCTTTTGAGGCAAGTCTTCGCTAAATTACCCAGTTTCCTCTGGCCTTGAACTTGCGATCCTCCTGCCTCTGCCTCCCGAGTCGCTGGGATTATAGGTGTGAGCCACCATACCTGAACACACTATGCTATCTTGTGCTCCAAACTTCCGTGTACTTATTGAAAAAAGCAAACACACTTTATACACAGTTTTTCTTCCTGGTTAGGAGACCTTCTGTTCTATTGTAGAGAGAGTTTGCATCCTAGAATTTGAAGATTAGATTCTAGATTTGCTTAGCCTGTTTTCTCATGTGTGCTATGGAGATCACGGTGTTTGTGGAGTAGTTGTTAGGATGATAAAATGAGTTAATAGTTTTAAAGAGCTCTGTAAACCGTTAAAGGCCTACACACTTATGAGTCAGTATTTGGTTCTCCTACTCCACCAGTTCTTTCTCCTTGGTTTCCTGTGAAATTAGAGTTCTGGTGGTAATTAGGGAGCTAACAGACCAATCAATATAAAGCCAGCCCACCCAAAACCCAGCTCTGCCTAAACCCAGTTCCTCTGATGACTAGTTTGCCTAAGACTCAAAGTAGCAATTTTAAAATAAGGCGTTTTGCACCAATTTTCCTAAGAGGCGCTTCCAACATAATATCATATTTGTAAATCACCATGTCACAATTTGCAGCATTTTGTCAATGATGAGATCATTTTGCATGGTTGTGGGTGACATTTTCTATTTTATCTCCTATTGAGCGGTTTTATGACTTTTTAGCAAATTTATCTGAAGACATCTCTTTAAAATATATATCTCAAGCAATAAATACTTGTCAAATTTATAGAATTCCCCACAGGATTTATCAAATGCACCAGTTTTTATGAGTCCTGCCTCCTTCTCATTGGGTTTTCCTTTGTATTGTGTGTGCCTGTGTGCACCTAATGGGTTTATTAACCAAATTAGCATGTGCACCATGTTCCTTTCTGTTCTGCAGGATATTGACATCTGGGCAAGGAGCATGAAGTGAGAGAGATGAGGAAGAACTGTATTGAACTCCTTGCATTTTATTTTTCAGGCTATCTCATTCATCAAGCAACTCTACTTTGTGCAACATAAAATGATACATACAAAGTCTTCATTAAATGTATTTATTGCCAAAGACATAACATTTTTCTAGAAAGGCAAACTGGTTAAAAAGTCTCGAAAGTGTTCAAAACTAGATAAAACAGAAGACACCCACCAAGGCTACAAAACCATTTTGAGTAGAAATCTCATCTTTCATCAGCATGTTCTTAAATAAATTGCTTTTGAAGACTCCTTTAAATGACACTGCCCAAAATTGTTGTTGTTAGGTGCCGTCGAGTCAGTATCTGACTCATAGCGACCCTGTGTACAACAGGCGAAACACTATTGTCAGTGCTTCTCTGCTGTTCATAGGGTTTTCAATTGCGGATTGTGTTTTAGCAGTGGGTTGCTGGATCCGTCTCCCATGCCTACAGCACCTGGTGTTCCCAGGTGGTCTCCCATCCAAGGACTAACCAGGCCTAACACTGCTTAGCTTCTGAGATCTAACAGGATCGTATGCCACAGGGCTACAGCTGCAGGGCCCAAAATTTGGATGTTCGAATAGATGCCACAAGACTTTAAAGGGGGCTTTTATGTGATTGTGCGATCTTACGTGGACTGGTCACGGAGCATAGAGATTCCTTTTGTGAGCTTGTGGCAAATCGGTTTGAGGCCAGCCAATCTGAAACCGATTTGGGATGCAAACACTTGCCTCCCAGCAATCTGTGGGCTTGGGGACAACTGTGGCCCTCAGGGCAAAGGAAAACCTCCTGAACATGACTTACAAGTTGTTGTTAGGTGCCATGGAGTCGTGTCCAACTCATAGCGACCCTAATAGGGTTTTCAATGGCTGACTGTTTCGGGATTGCCTCAGGAGTGGACTGCCACATTCTTCTCCCATTTTTGCAATACTGGGAATTGAACTCAGGACCTCAGAGACTGCAGCGCAGCGCTCTACCAGCTGAGCTAAATCCCAGCCCTGACTTACAAGAGTAAGGGCAAATTGTCAGCTTTTAACTCTTTATTATAAAGACATATTTACACGGAACAATTTTTACAAACACAGTGAACACAATTATGGGAAGGGGCAAGTTTCTTAATGAAGAGGATCTTAATATCTTTGTATAAATTAGTATAAGAATCATACACAACCACTTTAAATAAGACAGAACTCCCTGGCCCATTCACCACCTCCTCTGCCCCACATCTCCCCTCTTTTGTGGCCATCATCCCTCTTCTCTCCCTTCTCCGTGGGACTGGGCTTGGCTGGAGGTCATGGCGGGCTGATGAGGCAAGAGATGCAGAAAGGATCAGGAGGAAGGCCAGGTCCCTGGTTGGGGTACAAGTGGCAGAAGAGGCACTAGCCAGGCCCCCTGCTTCAAGCCCAGGGGGCAGGGAAGCTGTGCCCAGCCCAGCTGCCTGGGGTGGGCTTTGAGGCAGTGGCGGCAGCAGTAGCAGCAGTAGCAGCAGAGGAAACAACTTGGGGATGGTGTACAGGCAAACACTGGGGTCACTGTAAGAGTTGGGGGTCCTGATTTCCCCCTAACCCCCACAAATTCAGGTGGGCTTTGGGCTTCTGTCTTTCTTTTCTTATTCCTTGGAGGTCTCTGAGAAAGATGTCTGCTTAGGCAAAAGGCAAGAGGCACCCCCCTTGGGGAAGGGTTGCTGAAGGCATGTCATGGAAGATGGAGCTACTGGGTGAGGGGAATAGCCCACCTGCACCTTCTCCTGTCTCTCCTTCCTTCCTTTCTTCCCCTTCCTTCTCCATTCTGTATACCCCTGGCCCCCAAGGAGAGGCCACAAGGGTCCAGTCGGCAAAGGGGAGGCTGTAGTGACTGATTATTCAAGCCTATCTCTGGCGCCTGAGAACCAGTGTTGGGGGCTGAACGGTAGTCTCCATGCCTCAATTCTCCCATTCAATTCCCCCAAGCCTGGGAGTGCTGGTGGGATGGGGGCTTGGAAACTTCCTGGCCAGGGTGGGATCGGAGCCACAGGGGAAGGCCAGGCAGGTGGCAGTAGCTCCATCCCCACACAGGGCAGCTCACAGCCAGCGTGCCTCTCCCTTCCCTTCCCAGCCACCCCAGCCCTAACCCCAGCAAAAGGCACTTCATCTGCTTTGAAGACACCATCAAGAGGGAAGAGGACATCAGACAGTGGGAGTTGGGAGACCAGGTCCCCATTCTGGCTCTGCAATGGCCCTGAGCAAGCCACTACCCTCTCCAGGCCTCTGTTTTTGCAGGCTTTTCCAGAAGTGATTTCCAAGTGTCCTTCTGGCCCTGATTTTTGGTGATTTGTGGCAAAAACAACCCTCCTGCCTGTCTTTTACTTTGGCAAGGGTATAGGGCCATGTCAGGCCCAGTGCCCTCCCCTTTGTAAGCCAGAGATGGAACTAGCTGGGGGAGGGAGTGTTAGGGGACACAGTAAAGTGAGAGAGGTGACAAGGCACTTCATAGGCCCCTCTCCTTCAACTCTTCCTTACGTGGGCCAAACCCAGGGAGGAGGAAGAGGCCAGAGGCTACTCCTCCTCTTGTCTAGTTCCAAACACCCAGCCCCTCTAATTAGATTCTCTCCCTGTGCATCTCTGTCTTCCTCTCTGGGGGCCAGGTGAGGGGTCCCACCCCTGCAGACAAGAAAATATGCACGTGCAGGAGCCCATCGGGGCAATGGGTGTTTCCTCCCACATCCCAGGGCAGACAGGAGGAGCAAAGGACCCAGGGAAGGGTGTGGCCGAGAGGGAGGCGAGGTAGGGACTCGGGTGTGCAGCAGGCCGAGGAGAAGCTGGCTCTCCACAGTCAGTCCAGGGAGCGTCCGGGTGGGCCGCGTGGATCCATGTGAGCGAAATGGAATCATCCGAATGAGGGCCAGGGTCACACCACTACAAGAAGCTGGGGGGTGAGAAGAGCCAGGACCGTCGGCAGCTAGAGCAGGTGCAAGATGAGGGCTGAATGGATGTGAGGGCTCCCGAAAAGCAGGCGGATCTGTGCAGCAGAGAAAATTGCAAGGGGTGGGCATTTGGGGGCCCGTTGGGTCCTAAAGAGACAAAATGACAAGGGAGAAGTCATGGATAGGTCCTAGGCTATAGGGACTCTCCTACCCCTGAAAGGAGAGGACAGGGCCTTCATGTCCCCACCCCAGAACCAAAAGCCAAGGGCACTGAGTCAGTACCGTTCTGGCCTGGCTGCAGCCTAGACCCCGCCCCTTCCTGCAGCTCTGGCCACCCACAGCCCCAGCTCTCCGGCTCTCTGCCACCTTCCAGCTACCCCTCCCCCCACCAGACCTGAGGAGGTTCCTTGCTAAACACCACAGGGATGCCCTGGGCACACACCCCTCGTCAAGATTTGTGAAGGCTTCTGGAACTCTCCAGAGGCCAGCCTATCAGACACCATGAAGCAGGGAGGGTGGACACGGGACTCAGCTCTGGGGGACAGGCAGGCAGGAGACTACCCTAGAGCATCAAGCCTTTCTCTGGGGCTTGGGCTCCTCTGGGAAATGCAGAGAAAAGGCGAGTGTCCTTCAAGCTCTCCGGCCGGCTGCTCTAAGGCCCTCTGTGTGTGGTCCTAGGAAGGCTTGCTGGGTGGGCCTGGCCGGCCCTATGCAGCTGGGTCACCAGCTTCTAGGATACCCACCCCCCTTTGTGCTGCCCACCGCTAGGGGCTCCAGTACCTGCTTCAGAAAGGCATGGGGCCTTTATGAGAGAGGCGGGGTCGCTGGCGACGGAACTTCCTCCGGCCTCCCTGCCAGGGCCCTGGTCCTGTCCTTGAAGCTCTGGGTGGCTGCACCAGGTAGCGCATGTTGCCTTCCTCCAGTGCCTTCCCATCCGGAGGTGGCATCAGTGGCACTGTGGGGAAGGGAAAGCCTGTGAGCAGGGGGAAGGCTGAGGGAAGCAGCAGGGGGCTGGGGAGGTGGCAGACGCTGGGCCCACGGGAGGGGCCGAGTCCTCCATGTGGCAGTGCTGTTCAGAGCTTCTCCTTTGCTTTGCTTTACTACCCTGGTGAAATGTGCCATTTGTATGCAGTCCTGGGGCAAACGGAACCCCCCCCCCCCAGCCTGTCCTTGAGGTGGCTGGTCTGACTGAGGTTCTTTAGATGGCTCCTGACTGGCACAAATAGGTTCTTCCTTTGCCATGTCACTTGGGGGTGCATTCTGGGGCAGGTAGCCTGCACTTGGCTGGGGTGCGGGGAGGTGGGAACCCCAATGGCACACGTGTGACTGCTGCACTTCAAACATTTCAGGCACACAGCATAGCAGTGACTCCCCTCCGTGGACTGGTCACCCTGATTACACCGTTCCTCAACGGAATCACGTATGCTTCATTTACTCTTTTTTCTTTTTTTCTTGGCTGCAGTATTTTATTTTGTTTTATTCTATTTATTTATTTGGCTGGGATTTAGCTCAGTGGGTAGAGCGCTGCGCTGCAGTCTCTGAGGTCCAGAGTTCAAGTCCCAGTACCACAAAAATGGGAGCAGGCCCTGGCAATCCACTCCCAAGGCAATCCCGAAACAGTCAGCCATTGAAAACCCTATGAGGGTCACTATGAGTCGGATATCGACTCAATGGCACCTAACAACAACAATATTTATTTTTTTAAACTTTTTGTGGTACTGAGGGCTAAACCAAGGGCCTTGCATGTACTTTGCAAGCACTCTGCCACTAACCTGCACCTCCAGCCCATTTTTAATTTTTTAAAAAATTATTTATTTTTTGAGACAGGGTCTCGCTAAATTACTCAGACTGCCTCTGGTCTCCAACTTGCGATCCTCCTGCCTCTGCTTCCCAAGTCACTGGGATTGCAGACGTGCGCCAGCGCACCCAGCTAATTTTTTATTTTTTAAATTGAGTCAGGGTCTTGCTAAGTTATGCAGGCTGCCTGTAACCTTGAACTTGCCATCCTCCTGCTTCTGCCTCCTGAATCCCTGGGATTACAGGCATGCGCCACCGCGCCCAGCGTGGCTGCAGAATTGTAAAGCAAATCCCAAACACTGTGTCATTGCATGCCTCGTCCTTCAATAGGCAGAGTGGCCCACTTTTGTATGCTAGCGATCTTGTCCTCACCCCTGGGCATCCCATCAGTGGTTAGGTTCCCGCTTTGTTCCAGAGGCTTCCCTGTAGGTGTGGCTGGGGCATGTCTGACTTGGCCTGTTTTTTGCTGGGCTCTCCTATGCCTGTGATCAACAACCAATGCTGCCTGAATGAATGCATGAGTGAACGGATGGCTAAAGGAATGGTTACCCGCAGCAGCATGCCTGTGCCTCAGCGGTGCCATTCCCAGATCACACTTCCTATCCTGCGTTGGATGTAAAGTCCTTCCATTCCAGCCCTAGCTGGCTTCTGTCCTGCCCTCCCAGGCTCTCCTCTACATCTGTCCACATCTGTCTTAGAGTAGAAGTTGTCCATGCCAGCCTGAGCCCTGACGATGGAATCCAAGGGGCATGGGGGATACCTGGACAGATTGAGGGAGAAGGCACACTTGCCAGCTCTCACGGAGCCTGCAGTGCAGCCAGGGAAGCCAAACTGGCACCCCGAGGTGAGCCTGGCCACCAGGGGCAGATGGTAGGGGTGATGAGATGGTACTGGGGAAGAGGCAGACAGCGGAGAGCTTGAGCCATGCCCAGGACAGGCTGGCCTGCGGAAACATGGTGTCTGGGGTCAGTGATAATGAATACCAGTCTTTCTTCCCCTCGTACCATCAGATTCGCCTTCAGCTATATCCCTGTACCCTCAAGACTGACTGCCATCCATCCAAGCCTTCCCACCACTAGCTCACAGTTTCCATACAGCCTCCCCTTGGCTGCTCTGCACTCCCCCACACCTCCGACACCCCCAGGCTCCGCTTCCTCCCTTAGCCCCTTGGCTCCTGTGAGCCCTCCTCTGCCTGCACACAGTTTCCAGGCGTTTAGTCTCCTCTTGGGCCAAAAGTGGGCGAGGTTCATCCTCCGGGGCCCTCTTTGCCCAGGCTCCAGGGCCTGCCGTTCTTCCATCCCACTCACAGCCAGACACGCACACTCACCCCACATGAGCAGATCTTCTAACCCCACACCCTCCTTTCCTCCTTCCCCAAGAAAACCCACCAGGCCCATTAGGACCCAGCTGCTTCCCAGCGTTATTTGGCTAACTAGCTGCACTTCGGTGCTGATGGTCAGGGTGGCTTCATGTGTCAACTCAGCCCCTAAGCTCCCAACCGATGAGAGTGAAAACAAAAATTCTCTTAGCACTTTGGAGCAGGAGGGATGGCCAGGGCGAGGGGGCTGCTTCTGTGTGACTGATAGGGACCTCTCCTCTTTTTTTTTCCTTTTTTTTTTTTTTTCGGTACTGGGGGTTAAACCCAAGGCCTCAACGTTTGCATGCTCTGCAAGTGCTGGACCACTGAACTGCACCCCCAGCCCATTTTTTTACTTTTTGAGACAGGGTCTCACTAAATTACACAGATTGCCTCTGGTCTCGAACTTGCAATCCTCCTGCCTCTGCCTCCCAAGCCGCTGGGATTACAGGCGTGCGCCACCTCGCCCGGCTCAGGACCTCTCCTCTTGTTGCCATCTGCGAAGGGGCTGGGCAAGGAGAGATGGAAAGGCCTTTTAAGCTCCCACTTCAACTGCTGCAGCTTATGTCCTCGGTGTTGGGGTCCCCTCAAGGCTCACCCAGAGCACTGAGAGTGGATCGGAATGATGGTGATGAGGACTCAGTACCAGAGACATTCTCGGGGTGAGGAGTGGTAAGGACTGCGCAGGCATAGGGGAAGGACCCTCAGGGCCTTTGCTCTCAATCCATGCCTTCAACTACTGGGGGCACGGGTAATGGCACAGGCCACTGCACCCCAGGGGCACATCAGCCATGTGGAAGACAAGCTTGGGGCCAGGAGAGAGAGAGAGAGTATCATCCCCCTGCGCTCAGCAGCACGGATTGTGAGTGTCTGTGGCACTCCAAAAGGGAGGGCTGGGGCAAGGGCCCTATGGGAAGGGGGGTCAGGAGCCAGCATGAGAAGCAGGGACAGTGGTTTAGACTCAGACCAGGAAGAGGTCTAGACTCTAGGCCTGCAGAGAAGAGCCACCGTGAGTTCACTGAGTATCAGCCAGCGGTGGAGAGCAGCCAGCCAGGATCCTGACCTCTTGAATCCTATTGAGTGGGGGCTCATTGTCCTTCTTATCACAGGCCAAATGCAGGCTCCTCCCACACGCTGAGCCCATCACCCACCTGTTTCCTACTTTGGATGCCGAGTCTGGCTCACCTTCCGATAAGCTGACACCTGAAACCCCAGCTTTGTCCTGTCCAAAGGGACAAATTAGAGGCTGCTGGTTCTCATCACTGTAGAGGTCCTGACTGTACAAAAGAATTCCCCTTTAGAAATGGGGGGTCATACCCAGGGCACTTTACCATTTCCTTCGGACTCATTTGCTGCTTAAAGGGAGCCAGGAGTTATCCGCTCCAAGAATCTGCAGCCCCTCCAGGCTGCAGCCATTGCTCACTGAAGCACCTGCAGCAATGGAGCTTCTTGTTGTTGTTAGGTGCTGTTGAGTCGGTATCCTACTCATAGCGACCCTCATAGGGTTTTCAATGGCTGAGTGCTTCAGGATTGCCTTGGGGGTGGATTGCCAGGCCCTTCTCCCATTTTTGCAGTGCTGGGAATTGGACTCAGGACCTCAGAGACTGCAGCGCAGCGCTCTACCCACTGAGCCAAATCCCAGCCAGTAATGGAGCTACAGCATCCAAATGCAGAGAACAGCGGGCAGGCGGAGAACAGGAGCTGATTCTCATGCAATCTCAACCCCAGCCCTGCCGATGCACAGAGGTATGGACAACTTCTCGGGAACACGCTAGCCTCACCAGGAACCACACTCCTGTGTTTCAACTGCTTTAAAAGCCCACACTCTTGCGGGCCGCCCCTGGCGATGCCCCCTCCACTACTCTACGCGTCTCTAGGACGAGGCACCTTTTCTTTGCCTGCCCAGCCTCCCACCTGGTCAGTCACCTTCTCCAGGGCCCTGTGCTGTCTTCTGATGCCAGCTCTGCTGCCCTGGAAACCTCAGGCTCCGGCAGCCTGGCCCTCCACTTGACTTGCCTAAGCCCTTTGCCGCTGACAGGTCTGGCTCAGGCTCCCTGGGTGCTTAGCACCTAGGACTGAGGATGGAGTGGAGATGCCCCCCTAGTGGGAGGGGTACAGTAGGCTGTCCTCACACCACCACTGGGGCTGTGCTCGGAGCAGGGGCTGGCAAGGGCCATCAGGACAGGAGAAAGACAGGTGCACAAAGACCAAGAGACACTTGGCCTGGGCCCAGAACTTCTCAGATTCAGAAGAGCAAAGTATGTTGGAGGTCAGGAGGCAGTGAAGGAGCATGTGTGGTGAAGGGGGAGCACGGGTGTGTGTGTGTGTGTGTGTGCGTGTGTGTGTGTGTGGACACTGCAAGTCAGGACAGAACGCGGGGAGAGAAGAGGATGTGGTTTGGGGGCCTGGAACTGCAACTGGGGACTCTGGCCACAGAGAGCCACCCAAGTCTGGATTAATGACAAGGTTGTTCTGAGGCCCCTGTTTCTAGGCAAGGACAGGAGGCAAGAGAAGCAGGACCTTTGTACCTGGACCTTTGACTGGTGGCCACCTCCAGGGAGGTGCCCTTCTTGCTCCAGGACAGATCAGGGGGTGGAAAGGCAGTTGGGGGAATTAGAGGTTTCCACTGCTAGGCTGATTTTAGCTCAGTTGGTAAAGCGCTGCGCTGCAGTCTCTGAGGTCCCGAGCTCAATTCCCAGCACCGCAAAAATGGGAGAAGGGCCTGGCAATCCATTCCCAAGGCAATCCCCAAACAGTCAGCCATTGAAAACCCTATGAGGGTCGCTATGAGTCAGATACCGACTCGACGGCACCTAACAACAACAACAACAACTGCTAGGCTGAAGCAAAATGTGAGGGCAAAGCCGGTACCCAAGTTGGGGTGTGTGGATGACTTAATGACAAAAGGGGGGATGAAAGCAAAAAGTGGAAGCATCTGGGCCAGAAGCACAAGGTGTCCTGGCAGCCTGGCCAACTTCTCTTCCCTTGAAACCAGCTCTCCCCTTTACCAATACTGTCCCAATGGCTGGACTCCAAAGGGTTCACATGGTATTGGCCAAGGGTCTTCCTGTAGCCTCCGGGGGAGAACCAGGTGCACAGATCCCCAAGCCCTGGCTTCCTCTTGGACACCCTTTCTGCACCCACTGCTTTTCTTCCCTGAGGGCCCCACCTTTGACTGTTTGCCTGCCATAGTATCATGCAAGAGTCTTGCCACCTAGACTGGAAGGTAAGTGCCAGGGTGGCGGGGTGGGACCCTCTGGTGTCTTTATGCAGATCTTCTGCTTCCTTCCTGCTATTGCCTAGCTAAGAGGAGCTCCCTTCTTCCCAAGGGGGTGGCTGGCTCAGTGCTGGGGTCTCGAATAGGGAAACCACTGGCTAGCTACCTGGAGGCCGGAGGTGCCAGACTCAGCCAGTGTGACTTTCTGGGAAGCACAGCAGCGCCCCAGGGCCAGGGCAGCACCACAGCAAGAACAGAGAAAGGAATGGCCCACAAAGAGAAGTAGGCAGAGCTCGCCAGACCCCTAGAGGCTCTTGGACTGCAGGCCATCCTCCTGTTCTGGGGCGGGGGGGTGGGGGTTGGAATCAAGTTGGGCCCTGTACCCTTCCTCTAGGAAATTTGTCGCCCTGCCCTCTCCAGCCCTCCACTTTCACCTCTCTGTGACTCTAGCCTTGGCACTGGCATTAGTCCACCTGGTCTTGCCCTTCTCCTTCTGCGGTGCCAGGAAGGCAGCAATGACAGCCAGATCACAGGACTGTGGCAGCTGGAGGTGGGAGCTGGCAGCCCCAGGAGACACTGACACACAGGGGACAGGCAGCCTGGGCAGGGGCTCTTGGGGTCTGGGTGGGGACCAGGCTTGGGGCAGGCCAAGAGGCACCAACCAGGGCCAAGCAATCCCAGGTGGGGGTGTGGGAGGTGGGAGTGAAAGGACTCTGGAGGTGGCAGGTCATGTGCCTGTTCCTTAGTTTGATGCCTGGAGACAAGGGGCCAAAAGTAAAGCTTGCCCATCCTTGGGGTATATTGGAGGCTGGAGCCAGGATACTGAAGAACCAAGTCCCTGTGTAGGATGAAGATGTGGGGAGGGTGTCCCATGCTGGAGCAGGGGCCAAGTCCAGACAGGACCTTGGAGTAAAGAAGACTAGCCTGGCCCGGCCCGGCCCGGGGTAGGCTGCCTCTGCTTGCACGCAGGCTGAAAGTAGCAACAGCTGGGATCCACGCCGCAGCCTCCGCAGCCTCCGCCCCCGCCGTGCGCTGCTGCCTATGCAACAAGTGTCACGTCTGCATGTTGGCACATCATCCCCAGTGGCCTGCGCCCCTGGACTGGCCCGCGGCTGCTAACCTCCGGGAGCCAGAAGCCCTTCTACATGGAAGCCCAGCCCACTCAGCGCCGGTCAGTTCTCTCCACTGACCCACCAGGGGAGCAGGACCTGCCCCTGCCCCCCACCACCACGTGGGGTGCAGGGTGCTGGCCACGGGACGCACGTCTGTGGCCCTGAGCGCCTCAGATGGCCACGAGAGGTCCGGAGGGGCAGATGCCGACCGGTGATGCCCGAAGGCGTGCAGAAAGTCCCCTTCCCCGGGAGGGACGCTGTGCCGGCGGCCCGGGCGGCCTGTCAGTGCGCCGCCCAGCGCGGGCCGGCGCGTGGCTGCTCCCGCAGGGCTTGCGCCGGGCTCCCCGGGAGGCGGGGAGAGCGTGAGTGGGGCGGAGGGAGGGGAGCGCGCCGGAGGCAGCCGTGGCGATCGGGAGGGCGCGCACTCACCTCCACACACCGCGGTCAAGGAGAGCCAGAGAAGCAGCAGCGCTTGCACGCACAGCCGCAGATTCATGCTGCCACTCGGGGAGAGCCCGGGGCGCCCGGAGGCAAAGAAAGGCGCGGGGCCGCGGCTGGCGCGTGCGGCCGCGGAGCTCGCGGGGCTCCCGGGCTGCCTGAGCGTGCGCGCCCCGGCCGCCGCCTCCGGTCTCCCGCAGCGTCGCAGCGCCGCCAAGCTCGCCTGGGCGGCTCAGGCTCCTTCGGAGCGGCTTGCCTTGGCTCTGCCCGGACGCCAAGTGCCCGCGGTCGAGGCTGCCAGCGACAATGCTCCCCGCTCACTCCAAGGGCTGCATTTTGTAGCTTGTGGCTTGGCCGCGGGCCCACTTGGTCATGTGGTCATCGGGAGGGCTGGAGGGGGGGGCGGGCAGGAAGAGGGAGAGGGAGCGAGCCTCCCGCACCGCCCCCCTGCCGGCACGCACTCTGCAGCCCCGGGCAGGACTCGAGAGGGAACCCCGAGGTGGCCCCACAACACAGGCTGTGTGGCCACTCGGATAAGCCACAAGCGCTCCCCGGACAATGCCCGCCTGGCCGGGGGCCAGAGGGAGACCTAAAGGATTTCAAACACAGGAAGCATTTGGGGCGGTGGAGGGGCACGCTTAACCCTTTCTCACCTGGCTTCCTTAACAGCTGTCAGGAAAGCTGGGCGCTCGGGAAGGACCCAGTCTGGGCAGCCTTCGCTTACCCCCTCCACCTCTAACCCTCACTCTGCTCCTTCCTCTGGCCGCTCTGCATCCACAAGGAGTGGGTCAAGACCCTCCCCCATTGGTCCTCCTCCTCTCCGCTGCATCTTCAATTGGATTTACATTGAGGGTGATTGCCTAGGCTTGTGGCCAAGGCTTGAGTAACTGCATGGTACCTTCGTTTACCTGTGGTCATGCAGGAAGCATCATGTACCTGGACTGTCTCCCTGGACTCCGCTGCTCCCATCAGCTTCACCTTCTTGCAGCAGCCCTTCAAATCCCATCCAATCTAGAAGCCTTCCCAAGATCACAATAATCCAGGACAGGCTACCCCTTGGTTCCTCTTCATTGTCAGGACGTGCAACAGCTCCCTGCCCCTATTCTTGGTGCTTGGAGCCGTCCTCTGTCTACTTTCCCATCATAAAACAGGGGCAACTTACCCAGCTCCACGCAGTTGGAGCTGGATTTGTTTTACATGTACCTGGGATTCCCCTTAATAAAAGTGTGTCCTGAAGTTGACTGCCTTTCCCGAATAAACTGTTAGCTCCTTGTACAGCCTGGGACCTCACAAGGGGAAAGGGACTACATCTTACATCATCCTGGGAATCCCCTAAGGTAGGACCCTCTCTTCTCATTCTTCAGGATCTCTCCAAAGTCCCTAATATCATATTCGGCACATAGGTGGCACTCAACACATGTTAAAAGACTAAATCAAAAGGTGTTTCCACCTTGTGGCAAGCCAGGCGGTTTTCTTGAAGTGCAAGTCCGGATTACACAAAAGGTACATTGGACAGTGTTCATGTGTACTGTAAAAGACACGAAAGACCATGGCATATTACTATGAAATATTTTTGAAACGTTAGGAAAATCCAATATATATGCTACTTATTATCAGTCTCCTCCCACCAGAATTGTCACCATCTTTGTTTTGTTCGTGGCTGTGTCCCCAGACCCAGAACACTGCCTGGGTGATGATGGATGCTGACTATATAATTTTGACTAGATGAGCAACTATTCAGATATATCCCTATTACCTAAATCAAGGGAGTGGGAAGGGAATAAGATAGGGTTCTTGTTCATTCTTGCTGTTCCCAATAACCACATCAAGCAGGGAAAAGGAATGTGAAGCAAAACATGTCTTCATCTGAAAGACCCAGGCTATGAGTAGTGGGCATAGGTAGCATGAGGTCATTCTTCCTTCATTGTCTTCCTGGAAAGAGCCCCTAGGCTCCTCCCTTATCTGCTGGAAGGTCTTGCTGCCATAACCTAAATTATTAGACCTTATGAATGTGACAGTCTCTGCCCTACCCATCTCAGCGTGTTATGGGATTAAATGAGGGAATATACCTGAAGGTATTATACAAATTCAAAATAAGCCCTGACATGGTCATTTTTACAAATTTGCTCCTTTAAGAAACCCTTGATTGAGCAAGCCCATGTGCACCCAAATAAGTGTCCCCCATAAGTAGGTGAATTGAAACCTTCATGTTTAATTGCACCTTTTCTAGATGTGTATGGGCTATTGCTGAGTGGTTAGAGTGGTGCTTCCTAATGTAGTAGCTACTAACCATACTCTATTGTTGTTGTTGTTAGGTGCCTTCTAGTCGTATCCGACTCATAGCGACCCTCATAGGGTTTTCAATGGCTGACTGTTTTGGGATTGCCTTGGGAGTGGATTGCCAGGTCCTTCTCCCATTTTTGTGGTGCTGGGAATCAAACTCGGGACCTCAGAGACTGCAGTGCAGCACTCTACTAACTGAGCTAAATCCCAGCCCAACCATACTCTATATGGAGTGAAAAATTCAGTTCCTTGGTCATACTGGCCACATTTCAGTTGTTTGGTAGCTACATGTGGCTAGTGGCTACTATATTGGACAGCACAGAATAGAACTTTCAATCACTGTAGAAAGTTCTATTGGATGGCTGTGCATTAAAACATTCATTCTTAGCTGGACATGGTGGTTCAAGCCTGTAACCCAGCACTAAGGAGACAGAGGCAGGAGGATTGATGTGAGTTTGAAGCCAACCTCATCTACCTAGTGAGTTCCAGGCCTACTGGGACTACATAGAAAAACCCTGTCGCAAAAAAAAAAAAAAAAAAAAAAAAAAAAAAGAAAAAGAAAGAAAGAAATCCTAGTTATTTTCTCTACAATCCCTTTCTCCACCTTACCTGGGCTTCAAAATGTAAAAGTTAGGGGGAAAAACATAAAAGCAAACTAATACAAATTAAAGCAAAACAGCAATAAATTGAAGATTTTCATTTAAAGTAAGATTTCGAGAGTTCAATACTTAGGAGAATCATTTTAAAATCTACTCCTTCTCTCTACTTACCCAAATTGCATCCATTGTTCTAGTCCCAAATCTAAGATCTCATCTTCCTTCCTTTCCAGGCCACTCCTTGCTTATGATGTCTTTGCCCTCTTCATGACAGCTGTGGCTGTAGCTTTGATTGGCAGTTATTCTGCAGGAATGTTGACAGCACTTTTGTATGTGTGTACCTTGCTCTGGGGGCCCAGTGTTCTCCTGACAAGCGGGTCAGCCACCACCAGACCCATTCTTGGATCAAGGTTCATCAGGCAAGGAAGGCAACTCTGACTGCTCACTCTGAATCCCTTGGAGCTTCCCATATATCTCAAAATCATGTTGAAATGACCAGTTTTCCTATCTGTCTCCACCTGGCAGATTTTAGGGTCACCACAAGGATAGCAGGCTGGGATTCAGCTTAGTTGGTAGAGCACTGCTCTGTAGTCTCTGAGGTCCCAAATTCGATTCCCAGCACTGCAAAAATGGGAGAAGGATGTGACAACCCACTCCCAAGGCAATCCCGAAACAATCAGCCATTGAAAACCCTATGAGGGTCACTATGAGTTGGATATGACTCGACAGCACCTAACAACAACAACAACAACAACAACAATAGCACCTACCACAGTTCCTGGCACATCATTGGCACTCCATAACTGCTTGTCAAATAAATAAATAACTGCTACCAGAACTCTGTAGTGTCTTTTGGTCATGACGATAATATTGTTGAATGAATATCCCCAGAATAAATGTTGGAAGGTGTGACTCTGCAGGTGGGGAAGAGATCCATGAAACTATTCAGTCTCCTGCCCTGAAGCAGCAAGTTGCTGTGAAGGGTATTATTGCACTTGGGACTCAGACCTATGATGGGGCAAGGTTTAATTTCCAGTGATGGGGACAATCCTGGCGCAGGAGTAGGACTCAACATTTTGTTAGGGACAGAGATAAGATAGCTCACTACGTTAAACCAGCTTGTGACTTGTCCTCATCCGCACTGTGCACAAGCTATTCAATTCTACATAGTGTCCTATGTCATCACCACCAGCTACTGCTGCTCAGTTGACCTGTCTACCTCTCTGTTCTGTGGGTTTATGTGAACTGGGTGGTGTATTAAAAAGAACTCCATGGTGAGACATCCCTATAACCCCAGCACTTCAGAAGCTGAGGCAAGAGGACCTTGAGTTCAAGGCCTGCCCAGGCTAACTAGTGCAACTCTATCTCAAGAAACACACACACCACACATACAAAAACCATCAGATTTTGATAACTGACTTAAAATCCTGCCTCTCAATCCCATTCATTAGCTGTGTGACCTTGGGCAAGTTGCCTAGCCCTCTGAGGCTTAGTTTCTTCTTCTGTTAAATGGCATAATAATGGTACTGTTGTGGTTTGAATATAAAGTGTCCCCCAAAGGTCCCGTGCTTTAATGTTTGGTCCCCAGCTGGTGGCACTGTTTGTGGAGGTCATGGAACTTTGAAGGCGGGTCTTAGCTTTGTCGAAGTGATGTCACTCGGGGCAGGCCTTTGGTGTTTTTACACCAGACTCATGGGCCAGCTCACTCTCGGCTTCCTGCTCTCAAAGATATAAGGTGGTCTGCCATGGATCCTGCTGCCTGCCACTGCCGTACCTGCCCAGCCACTATTACAAACTGATTCCTCTAACTGTGAGCCCCCAATTAATCTCTCTTCCCCCTAAGTTTGTTTGGGTTAGTTTTTCTGCTACAGCGATGACATCTGACTAATACAG
Organism: Pedetes capensis; assembly: GCA_007922755.1. NCBI lineage: Eukaryota > Metazoa > Chordata > Mammalia > Rodentia > Pedetidae > Pedetes > Pedetes capensis. Next base: position 79,480 of record VMDO01003327.1, on the reverse strand, counting down.
GTACCTACCTCATTATGTGCTATGGTTTGAATGTATGTATCTCTCCAAAATTCATATGTTGGAACTAAACCCCAAGGTGATGGTTAAAAGGAGGAGGCTTTTAGAAGGTGATTAAGTCATGAGGGCTCCACCCTTACAAAGGGATTAGTGCTCTTCTAAAAGAGGTTGAAGAGAGCAACCTACTATCCTTTTTCCCTTTCTGTCCTTTCCACTATGTGAGAACATAGCATTTATACCCTCCAGAGGAAGCAGCATTCAAGGTGCCATCTTGGAAGCAGAGAAGAGGTCTTGGGAGCTGTCACTAGATGCCAAACCTACTAGTTCTTCATCTTGGACTTTCCAGTCTCCAGAACTGTGAGAAACAAATACCCACTATTTTAAAATTACCCAGGGTCAGATATTTTGTTATAGCAGCAGGAACAGACTAAGACATTATGGTTGGGCAGTTAAGTAAGATAATGCATGTAAAGTACTTACCACAATCCTCCTCCATGGTGGTGGTTCATTCAAGGTTAGTTTTCTCCTTTGACTAATCTGCTCCTCTCCTCACTTTTGGGTCTGTCCTCACCCTCCTAGAATTGACCAGGAAAGAAGGACTTTGTTTCTGCCCGCTCCATCCACATCTGTCTTCTCAGTAGACGTTAAAACTGCTCACTAACTTATTCCCCCAAAGCACCAATATCTGTTGTGGCTAATGTGATGAATGTGCTTGATCCAGGGAGTTAATATATGATGGTGGCTTGAGTTTACGCTTCTCAGGTATGAAATTCATTCTAATGGAGCCTTTGGGAGACAATATCCTATCCCAAGGCAATATCAAGCTCCACCTTTTTACTCAAGGAGTCATTTCGGTGACTTTGATTTGACTTCTCTATATAGAGCTAATCTTGTTTCAAGATCAACTAAGGAGGAGAATCTCTCAACTTTCAATATGGAGCTCCAGCCTCTGAAGCTCCCTATTGTTGCATCCTATTCCTTCCTAACTGTCCCCACAGATGATGATGATGATGATAGCTAAAATTATTATGCATGTGCTATGTATCAAGTACTGTCCTAAATGCTTTACACGTATTAGCTCATTAATCCTCAAAATGAGGTAAGGTCTATTTTTTTATTACCTCCATTTTACAGCTAAGTCAACTGAGGCTTAAGTAGTTTCTAAGTCATTTTCCAGGTCTGCCAACATCAAAGCCCACACTCACCCCTCACTGGGCATCAAGAAGCAATTTCTCACTTCTTGGGCCTGCATATCACTTTATTCGTACTTCTAACATCTAACTGGGACTGGGATTTAGCTCAGGTGGTAGAGCACAGCTCTGCAGTCTCTCAGGTCCTGGGTTCAATTTCCAGCACAGCAAAAATGGGAGAAGGATATGGCAATCCACTCCTGAGGCAACCCCCGAAACAATCAACCATTGAAAACCCTATGAGGGTCACTAGGAGTCGGACATGACTCAATGGCATCTAACAACAACAACATCTAACTCTCTCACTATCTTGAATTGTTGTTTTTGTTGTTAGGTGATGTCGAGTCATGTCTGACTCCTAGTGACCCTCACAGGGTTTTCAATAGCTGATTTGTTTCAGAATTGCTTCGAGAGTGGATTGCCACGTCCTTCTCTCAATCTGGAATTAGGAAGTAGTAAAGTTTAGTGGGTAAGCGCAAGGACTCCAGAATAAGACAACCCTGTCATTTACTAAATGGGTAACCTAAAGCAGATTATTAAACCTTTCTAACCCTTATGTGCCTCAGGTGAAAAATAGGCTAACATCTACTTCTCTGGCTTACTGGAAGAATTGAATGAATCAGTATCAAGCCATGTACCATGGCACACACCTGTAATCCCAGCAACTGAGAAGGCTGAGGCAGGAATATTGCAAGTTCAAGGCCAGAGGCAACCTGTGCAATTTAGCACTTAACAAGACCCTGTCTCAAAGTAAAAAACTTTTAAAAATGGTGCTGGCAGTGCAACTCAGTGGTAGAGTACTTTCCTAGCATGTGCAAGCGGCCCTGGGTTCAACCCCCTGGTACTGAAAAAAAAAAGAATCAGTATCTACAAAGTACTTGGCACAATTCTCATAGTGAGGTGAGAATTATACAATTTTTATGTACTCTTATAGATATTTTTATATATGAGGTTGTTGTTAGTTGTTGTTAGGTGCTGTCGAGTCGGTATCCAACTCATAGCGACCCTCGTAGGGTTTTCAATGGCTGACTGTTTCAGGATTGCCTTGGGAGTGGATTGCGAGGTCCTTCTCCCATTTTTGCGGTGCTGAGAATTGAACCCAGGACCTCAGAGACTGCAGAGCAGCGCTCTACCAACTGAGCTAAATCCCAACCTGTATATGAGGTAGTAAGTACTAAATCTTGTATTCTCACCAGCAGTACTGTTGCCTGAAGCAAATACTCAGTACATTCTCATTGAATTAAAGAAAGAATTACATGGTCAGATTAATAGTCATTTGAGGTTTGATACGCATCATGTGTCCTTATTTGGGCAAAATCATCACAATTTATCCCACAGGTTTTTAGATAACATCAGTGCCAGTAGTTAACAAAAATGCTGAAAGATGTGACATTCCCCTCCCAATTGTACAGTTGCTTTTACTGGAGTTGTGCAAATAATGGAGTTGAGAGTGGGCATCTGAGTAATGATGAGCTTGGCCACCAATCAGAGACATGTCATGTCAGAAAGAGCCCCAACTCCCTCATTATGCACATGGAAAAACTGAGGCCTAGAAAGGAAAAGTGGCTTGCCCGAAGTTGTACAGAAAGCTGGTGGCAAACTCAGGACTAGGATTTAGTTCTAATTAGCCCCTATCTCCTGCTTTTCCTCTCTGCCTTCTTGGCATAGACCTGAGGCTCACTGGCAGAGTAGTCACCCAGCTGGCTAGGCAGGCACTCACAGTAGCTGTGGTTAGGCATGGGACTCTCAGGCCACAGTCCAGCCCTGCTAGAACATCTCTAAATGAGTCTCCCCAATGTTACTCACCCAGTTTGCCTCCTAAGACATAGCAAAATTAATAAATAAAGATGTTCAGTAGCAGTGACATTGGTAAAAAGTATTTAAGAAGAGCCTTCAAGCTTCCCCTTTCTCTGGAGCTATATAACAGGAGCTTTAGGAGTAGAAGCCTAAGAGGCCAGCTGCTGGTTGATGCCTCGCTAATGTGCTCCATGACAAGTGATCTTTGCTTGGTTAAGCCCAAGCAGAGAATATGAATTTTCATTGTCTGATTACAAAGAATTTGTCTTTCTAATTCTATTGGCCACACTTGAGCTTTCTAACTCCGTATCCACCAGAGCAGCCAGCACAATGCTTGCCACAGACTGGTGGTAAGCCATATTCATGGATGAACTTTCTTCTTTAGGGTGTGAGACCATTCTAATCAGAGAACCTGGGGTTAACGATGTGAAACCTGGCCTGGAACTTTGTGAATCAAAATACGCTGATTACCATTTGGAGGAAACAACCTTATTGATGGGACTGCTGGATTTTGCCAGGGTTTCTTCTTCAACTTATTGTTGTTGCTGTTGTTAGGTGCTGTCGAGTTGGTATCTGACTCATAGCGACCCTCATAGGGTTTTCAATGGCTGACTGTTTCAGGATTGCCTTGGGAGTGGATTGCCAGGCCCTTCTCCCATCTTTGCGGTGCTGGGAATTGAACTCTGGACCTCAGCCACTGCAGCACAGCACTCTACCAACTGAGCTAAATCCCAGGCCCTTCTTCAACTTGTTGTTGTTGTTAGGTGCCGTCGAGTCGGTATCCAACTCACAGCGACCCTCTGTACAACAGGGGAAACACTATTGTCAGTGCTTCTCTGCTGTTCATAGGGTTTTGGCTGATTGATTTTTGGGAGGGGGTTGCCAGGTCCTTCTCCCAAGCCTACAGCTTCTGGTGTTTCCAGGCGGTCTCCCATCCAGGTACTAACCAGGCCCGACCCTGCTTAGCTTCCGAGACCTGACGGGATCAGATGCCACAGGGCTACCGCTGCAGGCCTTCTTCAACTAGCTGTATGATATTCCCCTTTGCCTTGGAGTCCAGTGCCTACTAATCCTCACCACCAGCTGGGTCCCTAACCCTGCCTAGAGCTTGAGATCTTGTCTCTCACACTTCCCCTTTTCCCAAGCACACAGAGTCAAATACTAACCATCATAAGGTATCCCTTTGGCTAAATTAGAGAAGTATCCATGTTCCAGAATAACAGCATTACTTCTAGTCACATCCCTGGCATTTAATAGGCCCACCGCATGCTAATTCCTTCCATGAGGAGCCTTTCAGCCACTTCTAAATGGGCCATAACTGCCCTGCAAATGCTCAATCCACCTACAGTACATGTTTCTTTAAACTTCTTCGCAACTCATGTACCCTCTCAGGATGTTTCATATATTTAGGAGACATGAGAGGTTCCCACAGATACACCTCACTTGACCAACAACCATGTTCCTGAAACATGTCATGTCAGTGGAATTCAGATAATTGACCACATTTCAGTTGTCTTTGAAGGGTTCACTGTTGACTAGCTGGATAGGTCCAAGAAAGTAAAGAACCACTCCTCTGCCACTGATCCCTGCCTACCCCTACCAAGGCACCCTGCTCCCCCTGCATCCTGCCTAACTCCTTCTGATCTTTTGGCCTCTCCCAGAGCCACACAGGTCCCCATTTCTCCTGTTTGTCTTTCAGCTCAACATCATTTCCTCTGCACATCCTCTATGACGTCTCCCAGGAGCCCCCATCCTTCCTCTCCCTTAGGGTCTATAAATACTCTGGTACCCAAGGGAGGGATGTGAATTCTTCCCTTAGCTGGCATGACCCACTGAGCTAGGATGGCCACTCCCAAATGGGTAGATTTATCACTGGCCTGTGAGACAAATAAACATGTCATCCTCTTGCTTTGCTGGCTAGTATTTTCAGGGCTTACATCACAGAAGGTATGTGATCTTGAATCTGGAAACTTTGCATGTGCTGAGCCAGGGAAAAGACTGTTAAAGACTAGGTAGGTGTTGATTCTACAACCAGTTGAGTTATGGGATTACAGTTCTGAGATAATAAGGTCAGAGGCAGAGTCAACTTTGCTACATCCCAAATCCAAGTTTATACTTTTAAAGTTGTCAGAAATTGGCACCAATCACCACATGGTTCCTAACCCTGGCCACAGACTGAGATCTTTTCAGGTTCTCACTTTTGCATCATTCATATATTTCCCATGCACACACTGATCTTAAGAAAGTAACAATTTGGGGAGGGGAAAGAAAGAAAAACAGTCATTTTACCATAAAACTTCATGTATTAGTTTCTTAGAGCTGCTGTAACAAATTACTACAAGCTTCATGTATTAGAACAACAGAAATTTGTTCTTTTTCACTTATGGAGACCAGAAATTTGAAATAAAAATGCTAGGGAGGGGGGAAGGAAGGAATGAAAGAAGGAACAAAGGAAGGAAGGAGGGGAGGGAAGAAGGAAGGAAGGAAGGTGGGAAGAAGGAAGGAGAAAATTAACAAGGAAAAAAAACCAAGAAAGCTCTCAGGTAAGAAATTTATGATAATTTGGTAAGGGTATGGATATGTTAATTGGCTTGATTGACTCTTCCTACAATGTTTACAGAGATTAAAACATTGTATTACACCCCATAAATACATACAATTATTATTTGTCAATTAAAAATAAAGAATAAAAGAAACCTCTAGGGGAGAACCTTTCCTTGGCTCTTTCCCTCAGCTTCTGGTAGTTCCATGGCTTAGGGGTGCACCAGTCCAATCTCTGCCTCCAGCTTCACCTGGCCTCCTCCTCTTCAACTTGTATCATCTTTTTCTGCCTCGTTATTTTTGTGTGGTGCTAAGGATGGACCTGGGCTGGGATTTAGCTCAGTTGGTAGAGCACTGCTCTGCAGTCTCTGAGGTCCCGAGTTCGATTCCCAGTGCTGCAAAAATGGGAGAAGGATGAGGTAACCCACTCCTAAGGCAATCCCAAAACAGTCAGCCATTGAAAATCCTATGAGGGTCGCTATGAGTTGGACACGACTCGACGGCACCTAACAACAACAACGACAAGGATGGACCTAGGGTGTCACGTATGCTAGGCAAGGGCTCCACCTCTGAGCTACACCCTGGCCTTCTGCCTCACTCTTATAAAAACATTTTCCATTGGATTTGAGGCTACCTGCATAATCCAATATAATCTCATCTCTGAATTTAGTTACATCTGCAAAGACCATTTTCAAATAAGTATATCACATTCACAGGTTCCAGGGGATAAGATGTAGCCATATCTTTTGGGGAGCTACCATTCAATCCATTATACCCCACAGCCTCCACTCATATCTCTGGAATGCTAGACCCAAAAGAGCATGACCTCAAGGCCAGGCACAGTTGCACTCATCTGTAATCCCAGTGACTCAGAAGATGAAGGCAGGATGTTTGCAAGTTCAGGGCCAGAGCAATTTAGCAAGACCTGTCTCAAAATAAAATATAAAAATGGGGCTGGGGGGTGCATGTCAGTGGTAGAGCACTTGCAAAGTATATGCAAGGCCCTGGGTTAAACCCTCTGGTACTGCAAAAGAGAGAGGGAGAGGGAGAGAGAGAGAGGGAGAGGGACATAAAGAGGGAAAGAGAGCATAAACTCTGTCACTTTTACCTCCAAATATCTCTGTTTCTGCTTCAATATCCTCATTCAAGCCCCATCATTCCTCAAACCTTGTTCTCCATAGCAACCAGAATGATCATGCCAGTCTCACTCTGCTTGTCAACCTTCTGTGGCTCCCCAGGCCTCTTAGGATTGACACCAAACTCTCAGCCACGGTCTGTGAGGCTCCACATAATCTAGCCCTGACCCACCTCATCAGACTCGTGTCTTGCCTCTCATCCTCCTTCTGTCTGCAATCCCCTGTCCCTCCTGTACCAATGCTTTCCCAATATTCTTCTCTTCTACTGGAGGATGCTCTGCCCTCCCCAGTCTTCTCTTGGCTAATGCACATCACCCACCGGCTCATTTCTAAGGTCAAATAACTCCTCCTTAAGAAATGTTTTCCCTCATCCTGAGACTGGCTGAAATTCCCCTAGAATAGCTTCACTCACAGTTTGCAATTTGATTTGTGTTGAACTAATGTCTGGCCCCCACCTCCAACTAGACTGAGCTCCACAAAGGCAGGGGCTGTGGCCATATGGTTTTATGACTATCCTCAGTATCTAGCCAGTGTGTGACACATAGTGTCCTCAACCATTATCTGAATGAATATTTAAATGAATGAATGAATGAGTTTGAACATCTGTGTTCCTGTGCCTCAAGTTCTTCTAAAAAATGAGAAAACAGTGTTGATCTCTCAGGGTTCAGTAAGAATCAGATCCATGCACAGTGGTGCACACCTGTAATCCGAGTGACTCGGGAGGCAGGGGAAGGAGGCTCATCTGAGGCCAGAGGCAGTCTGCACAACTTAATAAATAAAAAGTAAAAAACAGGCTGGGGGTGCTGCTCAGTGGCAAAGCACTTACAAAGCATGTGTGAGGCCCTAGCTTCAACTACCCAGGACTGCCAAGAAAAAAAAAAAATCCGAATGAGAAAATGAAGGGGGATAACACTTTGGAAACCATAAGGTGCCTTCCTCATTTAAGGAATCATTATGATACTAGCTGAAGTAACCAGCCTTTTTGGAGAGTGGGAGATGCACTGCCCAGGGCTTAGAGGCAGCAGGAGAAACAGAGGTGGAGGTGGGAGAGGGTACTTGAGGTCTACATTCCTCCAGATAAGAAGCGTTTCTATGTTTCTGCTCTGTAGGATACAATTACAAGAACACTCGATTCCCCTGTTTCAGGCTGGAAGCTCATAACTTATCACTCCCTGGGATCGAGAAGAAAATGCCATTCTCCTCAGGCGTAAATATTGCCCGAGTCACCTCAGGTATGCAGGGTTTCATTGTCTTCCTTGAAAGCATCCGACCCGGCTGCAGGCTGAGGATAGGGTGACAGGCTCCTGGGCTGGGGGGCTTCCCATGAGGTGATCCATCAGCCATGGCACTGGCTTCAGGCGCTGCCCAGCTGACAAATGACTTTGAAGCGTGCCTCTTGGCTTTGCATTCTTCTGCTTCCTTGACTTCTTGGCTTTCGCTGTGAACAGGCAGGGAGGGTAGCACCTCCTTCCTCTTGCTCCCCGAGCACGTCCATCTCAAAGCATCCCTGGAGGCTTGACATTCCAGGTCTTTGGTTTCTTCCATTTGATTTCCGCAGACCCCATCAAGTCATAATCGCCTTTCCTGCAGGGAAGGGACACTTCCACCTCTTCCTCCATATCCTCTTAGCTCCTTGCATTTGGGTCAAGAGACCTAAAAAGGCTGTTTCGCATTTCCATCTTGTCTTCCATTGTTTGCTCCCCTGGGATGTCTATGCATTCATAGCCCTGAGATGCCTCACTGGTCTGGAATGTCCACAGCAAGCCAATCCTCTGAATCACAGACTTCAAGAAATTGGAAAGAGCAGTGCTCATTAGACTGTCATTTCCCCAGCTTCCTCCTCCCACCTGGATGTCTTCCTACTTCACCGCTCTGTCCCACTAGCTTCTGAGGCTTTGTCTGCATAGCCCCAGAAAGGTAGACAGAGGCATGTCTCTGCAGAATCCAAGCAAATACCCCAGCTTTGTCTCAATGATGAAGACGTCCCAGGACAAAGCACTATTTAGGTAGAAGGCTTCAGGATAAATTCCCTTTCACAGATACCACAGAAGCACAGCTGGAGAGGACCCTGGAGTTCATCTGTTCAAAGATCTCCTCCTTTTTTGTTGATGGCATTATGGGGATATAATTGACATACAATAACCTGCACAATTTTCATGCAGTGTACAAAAGGTGTACAATTTGCTAAATTCTGATTTGTACATGCCCCTAGGAAACCATCGCTAACAAGTTTCCATCACTTTCTTTTTTTTTTTCCATATGAGTTAGACTTTAATGTATTCAATATTACAATAGTTATTACTAACTAGAAGAAATATAACATTGAACTAAAAAGCTATATATTCAACAATAACTTAGAACTTTGGATGGACAAGTTTCCATCACTTTCTAAAGCTACCTCCTATCTTTTGGTAATCCCTCCCTCAAGCCTCTCTCCTCTCCCTTATGCCAAGGCAAACACTGATTTCTCTCTGTTAACACATACTTTTCATTTCTTAGAATTTTTATAAATAAAATAATACCATATATATCTATATATGTATTTATATATGTTGATATATGTACATGATATATATACATTGATATATATACATGGGGCTGCCATTTAGCTCAGTTGGTAGAGCACTGCACTGCAGTCTCTGAGGTCCCCAGTTCAATTCCCAGAACTGCAAAAATGGGAGAAGGGCCTGGCAATCCACTCCCAAGGCAATCCCAAAACAGTCAGCCATTGAAAACCCTATGAGGGTCTCTATGAGTCAGATACCGACTCAACGGCACCTAACAACAACTCTCTCTCTCTCTCTCTCTCTCTCTCTCTCCATATATATATATAATCCCTTTGTTCTGTTTTGTGTTTTACAGACAGAATCTCACTCTGTAGCCAAGGCTAGCCTGGGACTTGCTACGTAGCCCAGGCTCACCTCAAACTCTCAGTGATTCTCCTGCCTCAGCCTCCTGAGAGTTGGGGTTACAGGCATGTGCTACCATGCCTTGTCTCTTTCACACAGCAAAATTGTTTTGAAATTCATTTATGCGGTTGTCTGTATAAACAGTGTTGTATGCATCAGTAGGTCACTATTTTTAGTGGATGAATTGTTTCTTCTCACCTAAATAGTTCATACACTCACGTATTGATGGATATTTGTGGATTTCTTGTAGTTTTTGGCTGTTTACTAGTAAAACTGCTATGAACATTCATGTACTAGTTTCTGTGTGGACAAAAACTCCATTTCCCTTGGGTAAACACCTAGGAGTGGAATGCTCAGTCATATGGTAGATATATATGCTTAACTTTTTGAGAAAATATCAAACTATTTTTTCAAAATAACCATACCATTTTACATTCCCACCAGTAGTGCATGAGAATTCCAATTCTTCCATATCCTTCCTAACACTTGGTATGGTCAGTCTTTTTAATTTTAGCCATTCTAATAGGTCTGTAGTAGTATCTCACTGTGGTTTTAATTTTATTTTTCTAATGGCTAATGAAGTTAAGATGGGAGAAGGACATGGCAATCCACTCCTGAGGCAATCCTGAAACAGTCAGCCATTGAAAACCCTATAAGGGTCGCTATGATTCAGACACGACTTGAGGCACCTAACAACAACAACAATGAGGTTAAGCAACTCCACATATGTTTATATGTGATTTGCTGTCCAAATACCTTCTTTAGCTGGGCACTGTGGTACAGGCCTACAATTCCAGCTACTCGGGAGGTGGAGGCAGGACTGCAAGTTCTAGGCCAGAGACAGCCTATGTAAAATAAGAAATTAAGAAAAAGTCTGGAGGTGCAGCTCAGTGGTAGAGCACTTGCCTAGCATGGGCAAGCCCCTAGGATCAATCCCAAGCACCACAAGAAAATCTTCTTCTGTAAAGTGTATGTACAAATACCTAACATATTGTTGTTGGTTAATTTTCTTATAACTGAGTCATCTTTAACAATTTTATTGAAATATAATTCACACAGCATACAACTTACTAATTTAAAATGTAAGCTGGGCATGGTGGTTCACACCTGGAAGGGAGGTGGAGGCAGGAGGATTGCAAGTTCAAGGTCCAAGGCAGCCTGAATAACTTAGCAAGACCTTGTCTCAAGAGAAAAAGTAAAAAATGAATATTTAAACAATTTACATTTCACTTGATCATTGATAGAATTAGATTTAAAGCTATCATTTTGTTACTCGTTTTCTTGTTTTCCCATCGGCATTGTTTCCTTTTATTCTTTATTTCTGTCTTCTTTGGGATTAATTGCATTGCATTTTCATGATTTTGTTTCACCTCATCTATTGGATTATTAGCTATAGCTCCATTTTGTTATTTTAGTGGTTACTTTTGGATTGATTACAAACGTCTTTAACTTATCACAGTCTACCTTCAAGTGAGATATAGCACATCATATATACTAAAAGACTTTATAATAGTATGTGACCATTTTTCTGTTCCTAACCACTATGCTATTGTTATACATTTTATGTTTACATATATTATACACACCAAACCACATTGTTATTATTTTTACTTAAACAATTCACTATCTTTTAGAGAATCCCACGTGTCTGTCAGCTTATCATGCTGTGGGGGCTTATGTGTTGCTGTGATGCTGAATGCTATGCCACTGGCATCTCAGATACCAATAGGGCTACCCATGGTGGATAGGTTTCAGCTGAGCTTCCAGACTAAGACAGATCAAAGAGAAAGATCTGGCAGCCCACTCCCAAAACAATTAGCTATTGAAAGCCTATGAATAGCAGAGAAGCACTGTCAAACATAGTGCCAGAAAATGAGTCCCACAGGCTAGAAGGCATTCAAGAAATGATGGGGGAAGAGTTGCCTCCTCAGAGTCAACCTTAATGACGGGAATGGAGGAAAGCCCCTGAGACCTCCATTTTTCTGGTATGGCATGACTCAAAATGAGAAGAAACAGTAGCTGCAGCAATGGGCTCAAACATAAAAAAGTTGTTTGTATGGCACAGTGTCGGTAGTGTTTTGTTCTGTTATACATAGGGTCACTATGAGTCAGCTCCAACTCAATGACACCTAACAACAACAATCTTTTAGAGATATTTAAATACTATTTCTGACGCTCTTCCTTCCTTTGTGTAGATCCATATTTTCATATTACTACCTTCCTTTTGAGCTTTTGTATAACTGAAATGTCTTTATGTGACCCTCATTTTTGAAAGACATTTGTCCTAGTCTGTTTTGTGCTGCTATAACAGAATATCAGAGACTAAGTAGTTTATGATAAACATAAATGCTCATGGTTCTGGAAGTTGGGAAGTCCATGATTAAGGAACCAGCATCCTTCAAGGGCTTTCTTCCTGCACCATCCCATGACAGAAGGGCAAAGAGAGTGACAGAAAGCAAGAAGCTAAACTTGAACTCACAACCTCAAGCTATTTTATATTTGGCATTATCCATTCATGAACGAAGAACCCTCATGATCAAATCACTTCCTAATACTTTTACAATGGTAATTAAATTTCAGCATGAATTCAGAGGGGACATTCAAACCAAAGCAATATTTTTGCCTGATATGAAATCCTTGCTTGACAATTTTCTTTTTTATTTCAGTATTTTAAATATTTTGCTCCAGTCTTTTTACTTAGATCATTTATAATGAGAAACCTTTGTCTTTGGATATGGCATGTCTTTTTTTCTCTGGCTGCTTATAAGACATTCTCTTAACCATTGATTTTGAGCAATTTGATTATCACATGCCTTAGTGTAGTTTTCTTCATGTTTCTTGCACTTGGAGTTTGCTGAGTTCCTTGGACCTTTGGCTTTATAAATTTCATCAAATTTGGAAAATGATTGGCCATTATTTCTTTGAACATGTTTTCCCTTTCCTCTCTTTTTCTCCTTTGGCAACTCCCATTTCATGCATTATTGTTGTTAGGTGCTGTCCAATCGTGTCTGACTCATAGCAACCCTCAAAGGGTTTTCAATGGCTGATTGTTTCAGGATTGCCTCGGGAGTGGATTGCCATGTCCTTCTCCCATTTTGGGGCAGTGCTATGAATCAAACCTTGGACCTCAGAGACTGCAGAGTGGCGCTCTGCTAACTGAGCTAAATCCCAGCTACATGCATTATGTTGTTGTTGTTAGGTGCCATTGAGTCGGTATCCGACTCATAGCAACCCTCATGGGGTTTTCAATGGCTGTTTCAGGATTGCCTTGGGAGTGGATTGCCAGGTCCTTCTCCACATGCATTACAGGCCACTTGAATTCTTCCTACAGATCACTGGTGCTCTGTTCATATTTTTCATTTGCTTTTATGTGTGTTTTATCATTTTTTTCTACTGCTTTGTTTTCAAATCCACTAAATTTTCTTTTGCAATGTCTAATCTGCTATTAGTCCTACTCAATATGCTTTTCACCTCATGTGTTGTAGCTATTATTTCAATAAGTTTGATTTAGGTATTTTTAAAAATATCCTTCATGTCTCTACTTAACATTTTCAACATGTGGAATACAGTTGTAACTGTTTTATTGTCCTTATTTCCTAGTCTAACATCTGTGTCCATTCTGATTTGATTTCAGTAACTTTACTTATCTCCTCCTTATTGGTCAGTTTCCTGCTCTGTCCATGTCAGGTAATTTTTTTAATGAATGCCAGACACTGGGACTTTTACCTTGTTGGGTTCTTTGTCTGTGTCCCTATAATCAGTAGTGTTCAACCATGGATGATTTTATTTGTCTGGAGACATTCTTGGTTATTACAACTGGAGGGTGCTACTGGTACCCCATGGCCTGGGATTTAGCTCAGTTGGTAGAGCGCTGCGCTGCAGTCGCTGAGGTCTCGAGTTCAATTCCCAGCACCGCAAAAATGGGAGAAGGGCCTGGCAATCCACTCCCAAGGCAATCCCGATACAGTCAGCCATTGAAAACCCTATGAGGGTCGCTATGAGTCAGATACCGACTCGACCGCACCTAACAACAACACAACAACAACTGGTACCCCATGGGCAGAGGGTAGGTATACCGGTAAACATCCTACAATGCACAGGACATCCTTGAGTCCACAATAAAAAATTACCAGGCCCAAAATGTCAATTGCACTGAAGTTGAAATACTACTACGAATACTTTTGGGCTTTGTTCTGGGACCCAGTTAATTTTCTTGGAAAGTGTTGGATCCTTTTGAGTCTTGCTGTTAAACAGTTTAAATGAGACCAGAGCAATGCTATGTCTAGAGCTAATTACTCCCCAATAGTGAGGCAAGACATTTTGGTGTACTGTACTTTTCTTAATCTGTTCAAGCTCTTATAACAAAATACCAAAACTGAATGGCTTATAAACAACAGAAATTCTCACAGCTCTAGAGGCTGGCAGTCTAAGGTCAGACCATCATTGTCCAGTTCTTGGCAAAGGCCTCCCTGGTTTGCAGATGGGCATCTTTTGTATCCTCACATTGGAGGTGGAAGGAGATCCTGTCTCTTCTAATGAGGGCACTAATTCCTTTCATGAGGGCTCTACCATCATAACCTCATCACCCCCCACTAAAAGGTTCTGCCTCCCAATACCGTCACCTCAGGGGTTAAGAATTCAACATAGGAATTTGGAAGTGGCATAAACATCCAGGCTATAGGTACCCAAAAGTCAAATCTTAGCTGATTGGGAGTAGGCATGGGTCTCAGATTTTTGATCTCCGAGCCCACTTCCCTCTAGCCATTGGGATGGCTCTTTCCCAAACATCAGTTTCTTCGAATGTGCTCACGAATCTACAGAGTTTGTTTCATCCTCCCTTCATCCCCAGCGCCCAGCCCACCTCCTCAGTGCGTCCTAGAGGTGTCGCATATCCATTCTTTATACTCTCACCCCAAACCTCCTCCTCCTCTTGTGTTTCAGTGAATGGTGCCCATCCCCTAAGTTAGAAATCCAGGGGTCACCTCCATTCCTCCCTCCTCAGCTCCTCACCATTCAGTCACCCAGTGCTGTCAATTTGGTCTTGTCAATAGCTCCAGCATCCTGTCTTTACTTTCCATCTCCACTGTCATTGCTCTTGGGTTAGATTCTCCATAGGATGACACTGACTTCTATCTCCAGTATCCCCTTACCCTCTCCCTACACACCCTCACCTCCAACACCACAGAACTTTTCACTACTTAGCAAGTGAAAAGATGCCTTTGCACATGCTATGCTCTTACCTCGAATTTAGTTCCTATATTTTCTGTCTGTCAAATTTGTTCTCATGTCTTAAGGGTTGGGTGAAACATCACCTCCTCTGTCAAGCCCACCTTGGTTTCTTGAGCCACCTATTCACCCTGATGCACCATACTCCTCCCTCCACTCTGTTCACATTGTGTTAACAACATCGGTCACATCTCTTTGCACTGCTGTCGTCCCTGCTACTATAGCTCTTAGGGATCTAGGAATCGCTATAGGTGCTTGCTATGGACTCAGTTGTGCCCCCAACCACCAATTCATGTGCTGAATCCCTACACTTCAATGTCTCTGCATCTGGAGATAGAGCCTTCAGGAAGTAATTAAGGTTAAATGAGATCATAAGGGTGGTGCCCTAACCAGGACTGTGGCCTTAGACAGAGAGGAAGATTCCCCACCTCTCGTTCTTTCTCCCCCTCCCTCTCTTCTTCCCCCCAGACCCTGGCACTTTGTTTCTCGCTCCAGGAAGAGGGCCCTCACTAGAACCTGCCCATGCTCACACTCTGATCACAGGCAGCCCAACTGACTAACACAGCTCTTAATGCATGATGAGTGGACTTTTAAAAGAACAAGAAAGGAAGAAAAAAAACAGAAGAAAAGGGAGAGTTTGAACAAATGAGAAGAGAAGAGGAAGTAAGAAAGCTGAAGACAAGAATAAGAAAAATGAAGGAAACAGGAAGAAGAACAGAAAGGAGGTAGAGGTTGGGACTGAGCTCATGAGGGAGCCAATATTTCAGTGGAACCCATGCCCGGCACAGGGAACTACTGCCAAGGAGGCAGGTGGGCCAGCACAAGATTTTATATATATATATATATATATATATAGTTGTTGTTAGGTGCCGTCGAGTCGTGTCCAACTCATAGCGACCCTCTTAGGGTTTTCAATGGCTGATTGTTTCGGGATTGTCTTGGGAGTGGATTGCCACGTCCTTCTCCCATTTTTGTGGTGCTGGGAATCGAACTCGGGACCTCAGAGACTGCAGAGCAGCACTTTACCCAATGAGCTAGATCCCAGACCATATATATATATATATATATATATATATATATATA
>VMDO01003327.1:0-63501 GCA_007922755.1 Pedetes capensis | reverse complement strand
GGCTGACTGTTTTTCGGGATTGCCTTGGGAGTGGATTGCCAGGTCCTTCTCCCATTTTTGCAGTGCTGGGAATTGAACTCAGGACCTCAGAGACTGCAGCGCAGTGCTCTACCAACTGAGCTAAATCCCAGCCCAGATAGATAGATAGATAGATAGATAGATAGATAGATAGATAGATAGATAGATAGAAGTCAGTGTCATCTTATGGAGAATCTAACCAAGAGCAATGACAGTGGAGATGGAAAGTAAAAACAGGATGCTGGAGCTATTGACAAGCCCATATATACATATATATGTATATATATGTATATATGTACATATACACACACGTTTATCTATACATGTATGCATGCACACACACACATATGTATACATATATACACACAATCCCCTGGAGAGGGCAGCCGGTGCTTTTCTCAGAAGCTATGTGTCCTTCAGCAAGGACCTCAAGTGTGGGGCTCTTGGAAGGAGGTGAGTTGGCTCATTGGCCAGGCAACAGTTGGGTACTCTTGCGCGGCAGCCAAAGGCAGTCGCCATCCACACCCAGCTGCCGGAGAGACAAGGAGGGTGTTTACCCAGTGACCTGAGTGTCCTCAGAGGACTGGGCTCTCAGTTACACAGCAAACAGCTGGCTCCAAAGACTCTGAGTCCTGGGCACCGCCACCAGGCAGCTCCAGCAATCCTTAAAGCCCGCCCATGAAAATCTTCCTTCTCTTCTCATACCCGCTCGGGGAGGGCGCTCAGCTATGAGCTGCGACTTGACGGGTGACTTTGTAAAACAACAGATCGTTCTGGGGAACAGCCTCCAAAACGAACATAAGGCTTTCTGTCTCCCAGGGCTTGTGCAAGTTTGTGTCACACTCTGCCACCCACAGCCCCAGACAGTGGCCTTCTTTCCAGTAAGAAGACATTTCCTGGAGGGGTATCGGGACAGGCGGGTGGTTGCACACGGTCCCGCAAGGCCCACCCAGGGAGAGGACAGGCTCGGTGCAGAGAGACTCGTCGCCTGCCCTGACGGGGGCAGTGCAGCACCCCACGCACGCCTTCGCCCCGCAGCCGCCTCTCGCGCTGGGATCCCAGAGCAGTCCCGGGACACAGCAGAGGCGTGGGCAGCGCGCCCTTGTATGGGCAGTGGCAGCTGCAGCTGAAGCACTGAGGACCCCGCCCCGACACGAGTTCCTGAGCTTGCCTCAAGCCCCAGAGCCCTGGAAGGAAGGGGTCTCAGTTCCACCCACCTGGCGCCACCCTAAGGATCAAGGCTCCTGTCCAAAATAGGGCCGACATTTAGAACCCGATGCCTGTCTTCGCATTGGAACACATTTGATTACCTTTCCTTTTCCTTTTGGAAGAGGGATTTGCGGTGGGGGCGGGGAGCTGGTGGAGAGAATTGCAGCGCTGTGGTTTTGCGAGCGGGTTCCCGGCGCAGGCAGTGTTTGCAGTGCTAGCCAGCATGACTAGGCCAGGCTTGCGGTTCGTTGGGTGCAGGGACGTGACGGGACCAAGTGGGTTGGTTCTTTATTCTATTGTTTCCACTCATCAGAAAGGGCTCTTAGCGAGCATATTCTGCTAGTCCCTGCTCTCCTGGTAGAATGAAATCCTTGCTTCGCTTTGCTGTCACTATTCAGGCTGAGGGTTTTATCCATGTGAAGACCTTATGTAGAGTATCAACACTAGGGTGCCCACCCAGCAGCCTGGCAAATCTCTGAGGCGGCCAGCGATTGGGATTTGGGGAGGAGTGGGGATTTGCAGCCACTACCAGCAGCCATGCACCTCCCTGGAAGATGGGAAGAGAGCCCCTAAAAATCCAGTCTCCTGCTTGGCTCCTCAGCAGCATTTCCAAACACGATCCCTTGGGGCCCTTGTTAAAATGCAGATTCTGATTTAGAAGAGCTGAGGCCGGAGCCTCTGTATTTCTACCACGTTCCCAGGTGCTGCTGCTACTCCTGCCCTGCACGCTTTGAGAAACAAGGTATAGAACATTGGTCTTCAGCTGGGCGTGGTGGGGCACGCCTGTAATCCCAGAGGCTTGGGGGGCGGAGCCAGGAGGATCGCAAATTCGAGGCCAAGCAAGACCCTGTCTCAAAAAGTAAAGAACAGAACTGGAACCCAAGGACATATAGAAAAATATTACCAAGTTAATGATAGAGAAGATTTAGATGGGGAGGGTGGGGGGGGAAGCATACAAGAGGGTAAGGGGGAACCTATATGAATAACGTACATCAAATGCATATATGGAAATGCCACAATGAAAACCATGTCAGAATGAATCACATTAAGGTATACATTAAAAATGTCCAATAAAAAAAAGTAAAGAAAAAAAAGGGCTAGGGGTGCAGCTCAGTGGTCCAACATTTGCAAAGCATGCAAGCACGAGGCCCTGGGTTCAACCCCTAGTACTGCAAAAAAAAAAAAAAAAAAAAAAGAACATTGGTCTTAACTGCAGTCACACATTAAAATCACCCTTTCAAAATCTAATTAGACTAGGCCCTACCCCCAAACCTCACTTACTTGGTCTGGGGTGTGGTGGGGGCAATTTTTATAGTGGTTCTGTTTTGTTTTGAAATAAGATCTTGCTATGTAGCCCAGGCTGGCCTCAAACTTGAGATCCTCCTGCCTCAGCCTCCCCAGTGCTTGGATTACAGATGTGCATCAACACTCATGGTTGGGGGACTTTTTAAAAATTAAACTTTTTGGGTGATTCTAATGAGCAGCTAGGATTGAGAGCCACTTGTACAAGCAGTTGTGATGGGGGTCTGAGGCTGCAGCTTAGGGTATTGATTTCCTACTGGGTCTAACTGTAGCGTTCAACTTTATGACCAAGACTAGGAATTCAGTTTATGATCAGGGAACTGATTTGGTCCTCATTTGGTTTCAAATACTTCACCTTACCTCACATGCATTCAATCATTAAATATTTGTTGAGCCATTGCTCTGGGCACTATGGTAGGTTCTAAAGATCTAGCAGGGCTGAGATTTAGCTCAGTTGGTAGACCGCTGTTCTGCAGTGCCTGAGGTCCCTAGTTCGATTCCCAGCACCACAAAATGGGAGAAGGACGTGGCAACCCACTCCCAAAGCAATCCCGAAACAGCCATTGAAAACCCTATGAGGGTCGCTACGAGTCAGACTCGACTCGACAGCACCTAACAACAACAAAGATCTAGCAGTGAATGAGACAGGCATGGGAAGGCACTGATGTGCTCAAGCAGACAGGTGGGACAATCTGATTTGCATTTTTAAAAGATCACTTTGGCTGCAGAGTGAGAGGAGGGCCAAGTGAATGTGTGGGGCTGGCGTTTAGTGCAGTTGGTAGAGTGCGGCTGCACACTCTCTGAGGACCTGTGTTCGATTCCCAGCAATGCAACAATGGGAGAAGGAGGTGGCAATTCACTCCCGCAGCAATCTCGAGCCAATCAGCCATTGAAAACCCTATGAGGGTCACTAGTCTGCACACTCTCTGAGGACCTGTGTTCGATTCCCAGCAATGCAACAATGGGAGAAGGAGGTGGCAATTCACTCCCGCAGCAATCTCGAGCCAATCAGCCATTGAAAACCCTATGAGGGTCCCTAGGAGTGGGATCCGACTGGACAGGACCTAACGACAACAATAAGTGAATGTGTGGGGAAGCTATTGGGTGAGAGGTGATGGTGACACTGTGCAGGGTGGTGGTAGAGAGGAGGGGGATGAGTTCAAGAGCTACTTAGGAAATGAAATCAACAGGACTTGGTAAGAGATTAGATATGGAAGACAGTGAGAGAGGGTCCTGTCCAAGATGTCTTCTTAGGCAAATGAGTGGTTGGCAGTGCCACAGGGATAAAAAAAGATGGCAAAGGACCACACCCAGAAGGAATGTCACAAGTCTGGGCAAGCAGAGCTATCAAGCATGCAGTTAGACAAGGCATCTGAAACTCAGAGGGGAACTCTGGGACACAGATATAAATTTGGCGGCCATTGGGATAGGTATTTAAAGCCAAAGACTGAAAGGATCACCCGAGTAAACACTGTAGATTGGCAAGGGATAAACAATAATAGGCATTGAAGAACGCTGCCATTTAATGACTGGCTCTTCCAAGGTCTATACTAATGGGCTATGCTAGCCTTTCCCCCTCCTAGTCACTGTCATCTTTCAATCTCATTTATTAAAGACGTGTGATGATTTAGTTCATGGTTTCCTCCTCTGACACAAGCCCCACCGTTATTGTAGATGATTCAACATTCATAGGGACATCCCTTCCAGTGCCTTGGCGTCTCTGACCCTTGTCTTCCTCTCATTCTAGAGAAAATGGCAGAGGCAAAGATGAGGAGGTAAAATGTGTGCAGCGCACCCAGAGAAGAGTGAGTGATGGAGTTTGGCTGGTAGGAGGTGTCTGGGATGGAGCTGGAGAGCCCATTGTCCACCTTGCTCACACACTAGGCCTAGTACCAGTTGAGAAAAGAATTCATAGACATTCATAGTGATGCTGTTGTTGTTGTTAGGTGCCGTTGAGTCAGTATCTGACTCATAGCGACCCTCATAGAGTTTTCAATGGCTGACTGTTTTTCGGGATTGCCTTGGGAGTGGGTTGCCAGGTCCTTCTCCCATTTTTGTGGTGCTGGGAATTGAACTCAGGACCTCAGAGACTGCAGCTCAGCGCTCTACCAACTGAGCTAAATCCCAGCCATATGCATAGTGATAGAGGGTGAGAATGTTGGAGGAAGGGCTCCCCGCACAGGAATGACTGAAAAGGGTCTGTGCTGGCTGTCCTAGTCTCCACTTGGAAGAAGTCACCTATCTAGGAGGGCTGGGACCAATTGCAAGCAGACACATGTGCCCTAACGAGGGGTTCTTGGCCTTTATTTTTTGTGCCTTGAACTCTGAGGAGTCTGTTAAAGCTTATGGTCCCCTTCCCATAATAATAGTTTTAAATTCATAAAATAAGATGCAAAGGATTATAACAAAAACCACTTATACTGAAATGTCACTAACATTATATTTTTAAAATCCGCCACATCTGTGCTTCATTATTAGCACATTAAGTAACAAGATCTAGCAGCAAGTCTTATAGCTATCATCATTTCAAAGTACTGATGAACATATTGCTATTGTAAGAAATCTGCTTAGCACTAATATGATATGAGAATATGTATTTCTGTTGCTGGCTAAGCCAAAGGTCCTCTAATACTTTACTGGTTTGTTATCTGTATTCATGGCTGAATGAAATACAAGAATGTTGTTAAAAGATAGCAGTGTTGGGAATGTAGCTCAGTGGTAGAGTGTTTGCCTAGCATATGCAAGGCCCTGGATTCTATCCCCAGCACCACAAGAACAAAAGCTAATTAATTAACTGAATAAACACATAAATAAATAAAATATAATAGAAATAAATACATAATTCTCCCCATCCAAGGTCATGAGCCCTCTGAATTCTAGTAGACCCGTTAGAGGAACTGGGTCCTCAGGTTAAGGATCCACATAGACTTTCTGATTTCCTTTGTGAGAATTGCTCTTTGTCTTAGTCTGTATGAACTACTATAAGAAAATACCATAGACTAAGTTGTTTATATATAATAGAAACTTATTGTTCAAAGTGCTGGAGTCTGTGAAGTCCAAGATCAAGATGGCAGCAGACTCCATCTGATGAGAGCCTGCTTCCTCACAGATAGCACCTTCTCCCCCCGCCCAATACTTGGGGTTGAACCCAAGATCTTGCACATACTTTCCAAGAGCTGCACCTCCAGCTGTTTGTTTGTTTGTTTGTTTGTTTGTTTTTAAGAGTCAGGGTATTGTTAATTTACCAGGCCGCCTCTGGCCTGAAACTTGAGATCTTCCTGCCTCAGCCTCCCAAATTGCTGAGATTTCGGGCATGCACCACTATTGCGTGGCGTAGATGACACCTTTTAGCTATGTCCTCACAAAGTGAAAAGATAAAGAATCTCTCTGGAGTCTTTTTTTAATCAGGGCACTAATCCCATTCCTAATACAATCCACTTAAGGGGAGGTGCTATAGTTTGAATGTTAACTGTCTCCCAAAAAGGCCCATGTGTTAAAGGCTTGGTCACTGAGGTGACACTATTTAGGAGGTGGTAGAACTTTTAGGCCCCCTGTGTCTGTAAGCTTGTCATGCTATGTGGGCTTGTATGCTGCTGTGATGCTGAAAGCTACACCTCTGATACTTCAGATCCCAGCAGGGCCGCCCATGGTGGACAGGTTTCAGCTGAGCTTCCAGACTAAGACAGACTAGGGAGAAGGGCCAGCAGCCCACTCCCAAAACAATTGGCCATTGAAAACCCTATGAATAGCAACAAAGCACTGTTAAATATAGTGCCAGAAAATGAACCTCCCAGGCTGGAAGGCATTCAAGAAAGGACCATGGAAGAGTTGCCTCCTCAAAGTAGAGTTGATCTTAATGATAGGAATGGAGTAAAGCTCCTGGGACCTCCTTTTGTTGGTGCAGCGCTACTCAAAATAAGAAGAAACATAGTGTCTGCAACATTGGACTCAGACATAAAAATATCATATGCATGGCACGGTGTCTGGTAGTGTTTTGCTATGATGAACATAGGGTCGTTATGAGTCAGATCCGATTCCATGGCACTCAACAACAACAATAGAACTTTTAGGAGGTGGGACCTAGTGGGAGGTCCTTGAATCACTGGGGGCATGCCCCTGAAGAGGATTGTGGGACCTGGGTCTCTTCTTCTCTCTTCACTCCCTGGTTTGTGATGTATTTTGGCTCTGCCACGTGCTCCCACCATGATGTGCTGCCTCACCACAGGCCGAAAAGCAATAGAGCCAACTGATCATGGACTAAACTTTGAGCCCAAATAACCCTTTTCTCTTTACTAGTTAATTATCTCAAGTGTTTCATTATAGTGACAGAAAGCTGACTAACACAGGAAGACATCAACACTCAGACCATAGCATTCTTTCTTCCAAGTCTCCTCACTGGAGCTCTTTCCTGGGTGAGGAGTGGGGTCGGAGATTTGATGTTTGGAAATAGCTCAAGTCCTGCTTTCGCTCTGCACTCTTAGAGTCCATGTCATTGGGTAGCTCTCGTGGCAGGCACTACTTTCCCACTCATGTAGGTAGGATTCTTCTTCTCACTCATGTCAACCGAACATCTACGAAGGGCAGAGCTCAATGCTGACCCCTGGCCAAGGGAAGGGGACCATAACAAGACTGTGATCAGTAAGAATAACTCCCATATACCAAACACTCTTTACATGCTAGGCATTTTGCTGGCACTTCATTCATTCATTCATTCATTCATTCAACAACTATGTACCAGGTACTGTTCAAGGAGTTATGGACATAACAGTGAATAAGACAGAGAAAGCCCCAGCTTTCATGAAGCTTACATTCTGGTGGGGAAGACAGATGGTAACAAAATAAACGTGAAAATAATATAGTGTGCTACACTGTGATAAGTGTTTACAGACAAAGGAAGCAGAGAAAGGAGAGAGAGCATGTCCAGAAAGGTGGGTGCAGTGTTGTTGGGGATTTTTAAAATCATATCCCACAACTAGGGTCCCTCATGACAGCCTGAGGGGCTGACCCCTAGTTGACCCCAGGGCTCATCTCACTCACTCAAACCAGCCCCTCCCATCGACTGAGCAAAGATGGCCCCTGGCCAGCCTGACCTGCCTTAACCACCCTAAAATTGATTGGCTCCCCTCAGCATTTTCGGGTAATAACTGTCCCCATCTGGCAGGTATGTCAGTTTACCCGCTGTACCTGTCAGGTGTGTGCTCTGATTGGCTCAATCCCAACATGTGACCCCTCCAGGACCCTATAAAAGTAGGGCTCCTGGACCCCCTTCAACCTTACCTCTCTGACTGTCCCTCACTGCCACCTGAACCCCATCACTTGGACCAGCGCTCCCTACTCCAGCAAGACCTACAAGCAAGCCGGCGGGATCAAGCCCAGGGGCCCCGAAGAGCCGAAGGATTCTAGCAAGCCACTAAGAGCTTCCCAATTCCTCCCATCCTTGGGAAGGAGGGGGGTAGAGAAGGCGAGCCGCGAGAGGCAAGACCAACTGACCTCCACGGAACACCAGCGGCTGTGGCTGTGCCTTTAAGGCTGAGCTGTACCAGCACTCAGCCTGCAGCATTCCATGCTGCAGGCCTAGAGCCAGCACTTAAAGGGATAGAGCCTTGCTCTATAGGGGCTGCTTGCTCCTTGCTCTCCACCAGGGGAGCACCCAGTAAACCTTACCTTCCCTGCTTTACCATCTGAAGGTCTCCCGAAGTCCTTCATTTACGCCATTGACCAATTTGTTATGTTGTAGGTTTGGCTCTAAGCCGGGCTAGAGCTAAAACCCCAACACAGTGTCAAATGATTTGACCGGGGAAGGTCTCAGTGAGGAGATGGATATTTGAGAGCTGACCTGAATGAATTGAGACCCTAAGCCCTTGCAGATGTTTGGAGGAAGAGCATTCTAGTCAGAGAGAAAAGCTAGGCAAAGAACTTGAGGCCAGAGTATGCTTGGTGTGTTTAAGGTACGTGGAGGAGGGGTGAGGAAGAGCAAGTGAGGGTAAGAGTAGTAGGGCTGGGAGGAGAAAGGAAGTGGGAGCACCCTGAAGGCCACTGCAGTGACCTTGGCTGGAGCAAGATGGAAAGCTATTGAAGGGATTGAGCGGAATCCTCCAATAACACTGTTAGGTCATACTGTCATTATTCCCGTTTTCAAATAAGAGAACCATAGCTCAGAAAAGTTGAATGACTTGGCTAGGCAGGGGCCAAGCTGAAACTTGCCCAGAAGCCTCTCTGGAGACTGCATGCCTCCTCGGCCCCTAGCCCCAGGAGGGGCAGCATGTTCTTTACTTTCTTCTGCTGCTTCTACACTGTTGTTCCTTGGATGCTTCCAAAGGACCAGCCACTGCTCTCTTGCCACCACCCTTGTTGTGTCTACCAACCTCAACCTTGAACTGTGAGCTCTTGATTTATTGAGCACCTGCTATGTCCCAGATACTATGTTCAGTGCTGAGAATAGAATGATAGAAGAGAAGTCAGCTCTTTATTCTCTTGGAGCTTTTGTTCTAGTGGATGAGGAGATAGGTAGGTAGAAAAATAAAAAAGAAAACATTCTTCAGTAATAAGAGCCCAGCAGAGGAAAGAGTGGCTACTTTATATAAGCTGGGTTGGGAAGGCCTCTCTGAGGAGGTAATATTTAAATTAAGATCAGGCTGGGTATGGTGGTGCGTGCCTGTAATCCCAGCCACTAGGGAGGCTGAGGCAGGAAGATAGCAAGTTTGTGGCCAGAGACAGCATGTGTAACTTAGCAAGACCCTGTCTCAAGATTTTAAAAAAACTTAAAGAATGGTCTGGGGGTGCAGCTCCGTGGTGGAGAACTTGCAATGCATGCATGAGGGCCTGGGTTCAACCACTCAGTACAAGAAAAAGAAAGAAAAGGAAAGAAAAGGAAAGGAAGGAAGGAAGAAAAAGAGAAAAAAAGAAAATGAGAAGAGGGAGGGTATTCCAGGAAAAGGGAGACATGTGAGCAAAGGCTCAAAGGTAGGTGGGAGTGTGGCCTATTAGGGGAACAAAAGGCAGAGCAGTGTGGGAGAAGCATAGGAAGGGATGAGGAAGTGGTAGGAGATGAAGGTAGAAACACAGGGGCCAGACACAGCAGGACCTTGTAGGTCATGAACATATGGGAACGCACCAGAGGGTTTCAAGCAGGAGAAGGAAACCATCAGATAGATATCTTAGGATCATGATGACTTCCTTTTGGAGAATGGATTGGTGAGGCTGAGAGGCTGGAAAAAAGTGAAGAGATGTAGGATATGTCCATAAACAAAGTCAACCAGACAGGCTGAAGTAGGGGAAAAGGAAAGAGAGGAATCCAATATGGCCTCTTCACAGTGGTTTGAGCTACTGCATAGATGATATATTAGTCTATTTGGGCTACTACAACAAAATACCTGAGACTAGGCAACTTATAAACCATGGAAACTTATTGCTTACAAATTTATTTCTTATAGTCTAGAGGCTGAGAAGTCCACAATCAAGGCAGTAACAAATTCTGTGTATGGTGAGGAACTGCCTCCTGCTTCATAGATGTTGCCTTCTTACTATGTCTGTGTGGCAGAACAGCCAAACAAGTTCCTACAGGTCTCTTTTAGAATGGGACTAATCCCACTGATAAGGGCAGAGCCCTCATGACCTAATCACCTCCTCAAGGCCCCAACTCTTAATACTATTACATTGGGGATTAAGTTTCAACATACAAATTTTAGGAGCCAGGGACTTTGGTACATGCCTGTAATCTCAGTGGCTCAGGAGGCTGAGGCTGGAGGATCATGAGTTTGAGGCCAGGGGAAGCTTGTATAATTTAATGAGAACCTGACTCAAAATAAAAAATGAAAAATGGCCTGTGGGTGTATCTCGGTGATAAAGCATTTGCCTAGCATCAGTGAGTCCCTGAGTTCAACACCTAGGACTTCAAAAAAAAAATAGGAAGGATACAAACATTCTGACCATAACAGATGGTGAAGCCATTCATGGAACTGGGGAAGGTGCTGGGAGAGTGAATTTGGAGGAACTATCAAGTTGTTTGGGGCATCCTGTTTTGAGGTACCAACACTGTAATGTAAAATAGACAGTTGGATTTATATGAGTTTGCAGTTGTAGAGACTAGTCTAATTTAGAGATATATAGTCAAAAATACTGTCACCCAATATACCTACCTGTGCCAAACACAGGACCTGACATATAGTAAATGGCCTACTCCATTTTGGTTGGTGGGTGGGAGTACAGCTCAGTGACAGACTCTAGAGTGTGTGTAGAATGTGCAAGGCCCTATGTTCCATTCCCAGAACATACACAGAAACGTTTTGGTTGGTTGGCTGAACAAATGGATGAAATGTGTTCATAGAGGTTCACAATCCAACAGACCTTGGTTCAATTTTAAATCTTAGCTCTGTTACTTACTTGTTTGACCTTGAACAAGTCACTAAATCTTCTAGAGCCTCTGTTTCCTTACCTATAAGACAGAAATAATGACATTACCTATACCATCCAGTCAAGGTGAGGATTATGCTAAATAAAACACGTAGACTATGTAAAGTGCACAGTATAATCTCTGGTGCATAGTAAGCACTCAGTAAATTGGGAGCTGTCAAAATAGTCAAAGCATGAGAGAGATAGGCTGCAACAAAGAAAGTCTTGGAGAGATGTTTCAGGGGCAGCCCCAGAGGATAGAAAAAGGGGCCTGGCTACATGTGGGAGAAAGTGAAACCTAGTGTGTTAGTTTGGCTTGTGTTGCTGTGACAGAATATCTGACATTAAACAATTCAAACGAGGGAAGATTTGTTTGGCCTCATGGTTTCAGAGGGTTCGATCTTAGTTGCTTGGCTCCATGCACTTGGGCAGAACATCATGGCAGCAGGAGCATATAGGTAAAGTTCTTCACTTTCTGGTGTCCAGGAAGCAGAAACACAAATGGAGAAGGACCCAGGACAATATATAGCCCCAAAGGATACACCCCCAGCAACCCACTGCCTCCAGCTAGGCTTTACCTCTCAAAGTCTTCAGAATCTTGAAAGCTTTGACCCTGTGAGGGAGGCACTTCATATCCAAACCATAACATCTAGTGTATGTTAGAGGGTAATAAGCAGGAAGAAAGGGAATAGAGGGCTCTGCAGCCCCCCACCCCCACCCCCTAGCCTAGCCTTGTGGGTCTCTGAGGCCATTAGAAGAACATTTTCTAATGGGTCCCACACATTACCCAAGCCACTGAGTCCTTTACAAAACAAAGACCTAGGCCCACATCACACTAGGGGCCCAGAGCTGGGCACCCAGAGCTGATATCACACTGGGTGTGCCCTAGTTTGAATAAAACTAGAGAGAATACATGCCCGTGCTCTTTTCTCCTTTAGGTTTTCTCTTCTTCTACTCATCTCTCTTCCTTTCTCTCTGCATCTCTGCTCTCCTCTCTCCACTGACCACATGCACACCTCTTCCTTCTCTCGATCCTGCCATCTTCTCTGTCTATCCGAGGCATCTTTCCCTCTTAAACCCTCCTTAACGCTTCTGTTCTCTCTGGCTTCTTTACCTTCCCCTGGGAAACAGAAACTTCTTTATGCCCAGTCACCGAGGGAAGGCAGGCTTTTCCAGTTTCCTTTCCAGATTTACCTAAGATTCTCCAGGTGCCTCAGTTTTCTCAGTAATTAGTCTTTAAAGGTGTATTATCTTTAATAAGCCTTATCTATAGTCTCATAATCTTTAGTAAGCCTTATCTATACTGGCTACTGCCTGCAGCTCTGCCACTGTGGTGTCCACTGTGGTGTCTGATCCCATCAGATCTCAGAAACTAAGCAGCATGGAACCTGGTTCATACTTGGATGGGAGACCACCTGGGAACACCAGGTGCTGTAGGCTTGGGAGAAGGACCCGGCAACCCACTTCCAAAAACCAACCAGCCATTGAAACCCTGTGAATAGCAGAGAAGCACTGACAATACTGCTTTGCCTGTTGTACATAGAGTCGCTATGAGTGGGATACTGACTCCACGGCACCTAACAACAACAATGTTCTCTACTATCACTTCTGTGTCAGATATAAATTGTTTTATATGCCAAATACAAGGACTGAGGACTTGTTGCCAGATTTCCAGACCCACCTACCTGCACTCCCCACATCTCCCCAGTAACAGTTAGGTGTCTCTCTCTTGAGCCAAACAGTCTGGATTCATAATCCTGGCTCAGCCACCTGCCAGCTTACTTAACCCCTGTGTGCCTCAGGGGAGTTCAACTATTATTATTTAATCTCTAAAATGGAGAAAATAACAGTCCTCCACCACAGGGCTGTTGTGAAGGATTAAATTAGATAATTCATTTTAAAAGGCTGAGAACAGTGCCTGGTGCATACTGCGGGCTCAATGCATGTTAGAAGCTGTTATCACAGGGATATGGGATAGAGGGGGTTGCAAATAGGCTTTGGCAGTGCCTCGACCTCCCTCCAGAAAGGACAGTATTGAGCCCTGAGAGGCAGCAGAGCCCTTCCTCTTTATTTCTTTGTTTCTTTGTTTGTTTGTTTGTTTTGTAGTACTGGGGAGTTCAACCCAGGGCCTCACACAGTCTTTTGCAAGTGCTCTGCCACTGAGCCGGACACCCAGCCCGCTTTTTACTTTGTATTTTGAGACAGGGTCTCACCAAGTTATGCAGGCTGCCTCTAGCCTCAAATTCCCAATCCTCCTGCCTCCACCTCCCGAGCTTCTGGGACCACAGGCGTGTGCCACCACACCCGGCTCAGCAGAGCCCTTTCTAGCCGCCCTTTTATCCTCATACTCTGCTTTCCTTCCTATGCCTCCCCACCAGTGGCCTCCTGGTTTTTACTACTCCATGAATAGCTTGTGAGTCTTTGCCAGGGCTGGTGTGGAAAAGGCCAACCCTGCCAGCCAGCCTAGGGTTGCAAAAACCCAGCCTCCCTTCACACTGGGGTGGTGTTAGCCACAGGCTACAAGCAGGGGAATCCAGCTCCCCAAGCTGCCTGAAGTGATCTGGGAGCACAGAGAAATAACCAACTGAGAGAATCCCAGAGGGCCCCAGGCTTCTCTTCCATTCAAATGCTCCCTTTGTTGCTAAGAAGCAAACCTACCCTGTCCCTGTCCCCACTGGCACCAGCCTGCCCATTGTTTTCCTCAGAGACCATCCCACGCCAAGAGAGGAGGCTACCTCTCTCTTACAGGAATGGCAGTCTGGAGGTTCCACAATCTAAGACCTTTTCCACAACAAAAGATCCTCGAACAGAGCCTGGGGTCAAGCACCATAGGTGGGCCCATAAAAGGCCCAAAGGAGTGCATCAAAAGGGTTTGATCTGTGTCTTCCTCTGTGCCTGGTTTCCCCCGGTGATGATTGCTCTCAGGCCCTGCCATTAGAGCAGTGGGCACAAGCCTAGAGTCTAATCCCAGCAATATTTGAGCAAAGTGGTGGGCCTCTGGTTTGTTCCAGAGGGGAGAAAGCATAACATATCCCACTGGAAAGACATAACAGAGAGGTTGCTTAAGCAGGTTGTCCTTCAGGTTCGGGGAAATGGATAGATCTGAGGTAAGAAAGGGACGAAGGAGCCCTTTCTTCAAACAGGAAAGGCCCCTTTGGTTCCCTTGCCTCTTTGATTCTGAATCTGGGCAGGAGCCTGTGTGCCTCTTGCATGCATACATATACAGGTATGTAGGGAATTCTGGGATAGCCTCCAGGGATAGAGAGGAGCCTTGGTTTGGATAAGGAGTTATCTAGCCCACCAGGAGGCCTGATCTATGGCCCTGAGACAACATGGCCTCCAGTGATTTGAATGTCACTCTTCATTGGTTGTGCCCAGACCCTGGTGCCTCAATGTGACTGGTTGATTGTCATAACTGCCATCTCGAGGCAGTTAGGGGCGGTTGCCCTAAGACTATATAGGGACAGTGCACAGGGCACTAGCAGAGCAGCCCTCAGCCATCCCATTATAGATGATAAGAGGAGCCCATCCTGGCATCACCCTTGGATCAACATAATTATCTTGACCACTGGAGATAGAGAGCAGAGACGACCAGAAGAAAGAAGAGAAGAGCACCATCATCACTACACCCTACCAACACATCTACAAGCAAGTTGAGGACAGTCTGGCCCAGCGCCAGAGACAGAAGAGCTCCAGTCCCTGCCAGTTCCTGTTCGTGGTGATCCTGTTCCTGTCTGTTCCTGCCAGCACCTGTGTTCCTATGTTCCCAGGTTCCTGTGTAATAAAGTTATCCCCCTTTTGTAGCTAGCCTCCCGGAGCCTCTTTGCCCTCCACATCAGTGACAAGCCCAGCCCAGCAGGTAAGCCTTGAGAGCAGCTGAGAGAGGTGTTTTCCTATATAGATACATATTTTTTTTTATGTTAAGATAAATCTAACCTCCGCATATGAGTGAGAACATGACGCAACCTCGGGTATCAACTTCCAGTCAGTTGAGAAAGAGGAAGATTTTCCAGCCCTCTCTTTACCCACATTTTTTGTTGTTTGTCTTGCTTTGTTTTGTTGAGACAAGGTCTTGCTATGTAGCCCAGGCTGGCCTTGAACCTGTGATCCTCCTGTGTCAGCCTCCCAAGTGCTGGGATGACAGGCGTGTGCCTTGGCATCTGGCCCACCCGCATGCTCATGCTCGTAATCTCTAGAACCCTCTCTGAGCAGGTCATCTTCTGCTCAATAATTCCGTGTTGCTTAAGGACAAAGTTCAAATTCCTTTGAGGCTTTTCCTACAAAGGAGTTTTTAAGACTACACAAGGCTTTCTAACTTCTTGGGGATTTTGTTGTTGTCCTTTGTCTTTTTCTTTTTTAATTGTTATTTAATTGTTCTTGTTGTTGGTGATGGTGGTGTTAGGGTCCGACTCATAGTGAACCTATGTACAGCAGGTGAAACACTCCCTGACGCTGTGCCATGCCTGGCACTATTGTCTGCTGTCCACAAGGTTTTCAGTGGCAGATTGTTTCTGGAGTGGGCTGCCAGGTCCTTCTCCCAAGCCTACAGCACCCCAGTATTCTCAGGCAGTCTCCCATCCAAGGACTAACCAGGCCAAGATGTGATGGGATAAGACACCACAGTGGTACAGTGGCAGGCATTATTTAATTAAGATACAGTATAATGAATTTCATTATGGGATTATCGTACAGTTGAGTCATATATTTTGAGCTTGTTCTAGCCCTCATTGTTCCCCCATGTTCCTCCTGACCCCCGCTATTCCCCTCCCCCTTCTAGAAACATCTTCTTGCACTTTCCAACCTTATATTCATATGTGTATATAGATTTTTTTTATGTTAAGATAAATCTAGCTTCTGTATATGAGTGAGAACATGTGGTTCAAATAATGAAATTGATGCCCAGAGGGAAGTGTCCTGCCCAAGGCCACACAATAAGTTCTTGGCAGAGATAATTAGTGCTCTTTCCACAACACTGCTCACTTCTCTCAGCAGTGGGGAGACCCAGCACTATAGGTGTAGGCTGAGAAGTTCCCCTTCCTCACAGACCTCTACCCAGGTGGGGCTGGGTCTTTAGCTCTCTCACAGAAAAGAATTTCAGGACAAGTCAGAGTAAAACAAAGTTGTGAATTTCTTAGTTATGGATAAGAGGTGGACTAGGTTGTTGTTGTTGTTGTTAGGTGCCGTCGAGTCGGTATCCGACTCATAGTGACCCTCATAGGGTTTTCAATGGCTGACTGTTTTGGAATTGCCTTGGGAGTGGATTGCCAGGTCCTTCTCCCGTTTTTGCGGTGCTGGGAATTGAACTTGGGTCCTCAAAGACCACAGCAAAGCACTCTACCCACTGAGCTAAATCCCAGCCCCTGGACTAGGTAGTGCACCTGTAATCCCAGCGGCTTGGGAGATGGAGACAGGAGGATCACAAGTTCAAGGCCAGAGGCAGTCTGCATAATTTAGTGAGACCCTGTCTCAAAAAAATTAAAAAATAAATAAAAAATTTAAAAAATTATGGATAAGAAATAGTACACACTTTATACTTAAGCATGACATGGACGTGGGCTTCCATGAGAGAGGATCACATTTAAATGTTTGAACAGTAGCTAGATACATGATTTTGTAGCCAAAGTACAAAAAACAATGCACTGGTTTACCTATTCTTTCTATCTTAAGGAATTTCCCCTTTTGTAAATGAAGTTATAAGGCAGCTTTACAAAGTACATTGTTAAGGTTTAGGGATGAGAGGGAAATGCCAGTTAGACAAAAACATGGGCCAAAGTATGTTGAAAGAAGAAGCTCCATTGTTTAGAAGATTTGAAAGATTAAGGAGAAGGGTTTTGGTATACTTTCTATCTATGGAATGTCTCTTTAGTAAAATGTGACTATAAGGTGGTCCAGGAGGTACTTGTATAGGTTTACAGATAAGAAAAGAATCACCAGGAAGTTGTCTAGGCCTATGTTGACTGCAAACATGACCCATAATCTTGTTTGTTGACTGCAAACATGGCCCATAATCTTGTTTGTGAGAATCTCAGAAACTCACAGGATTGCAGAGGAAAAAGCAAGGTTAATTCGAAGGTCACATACATTTTGACCCGAAGCATGGCTCATTGCTATTTTAACATTTTTAAAAAATATCTCTCAAAGCAATGTCTCTGTCTAGGCAGTCTTCACAGTGGTTTTCTTGATTGTTGTGTTGAAGTTCTTTGTGTGTGTGTGTGTGTGGTACTGGGAGTTGAACCCAGGGCCTCGCACCGCATGCTTTGCAAGTGCTGGACCACTGAGCTGCACCCCCAGCCCATTTTTTCAGTTTTTGAGACAGGATCTCACTAAGTTTCATAGACTGCCTCTGGTCTCAAACTTGCAGTCCTCCTGCCTCTGCCTCCTGAGCCGCTGGGATTACAGGCATGCACCACCGCGCCCGGCTTTGTGTTGAAATTCTTGACCCTTAGCTTGTTGTTGTTGTTAGGTGCCATTGAGTCAGGTCTGACTCATAGAGACCCTACAAAAAACAAAATGAAACACTCTCCCACAACAGAATGAAACACTGTCCAACACTGTGCCATGCCCGCCCACTATTGTCAGTGCTTTTCTGCTGTGCATAGGGTTCTCAATGGTGGACTGTTTCAAGAGTGGGTGCCAGGTCCTTCTCCCTAGCCTGCAGCACCTGATATTCCCAGGCCATCTCCCATCCAAGGACAAACCAGGCTGACCCTGCTTAGCTTTCGAGATTAGGCAGGATCAGATGCCAATGTAATATGGCTGCAGACTCTTAGCTAATGAGACTTAAACCTGATTCTAGGATGAAGGCTCTTTTCCTTTCCCATGTCCCCCTAATTTTCTATCCTGCCTCACTTTTACCAACTTTGCTTATCTCTTGCCATGTATAAGTCACTCCAGTGTCTCTTAGGAGGGCATATGAGTACACAGGACACTGAGCCCAAGGCCCTGGAAGTCAGGTAAGAGGTGGTAATAAAATGTACTGGCAGGAGTCTTTCACTGAGAATCAAGAAACCATGGCCCCTGGACCCGCTCTCTCACCAATTGCATACGTGCATGATTTGAGGCAAACATCTTAATCTCTCAGTGGGCCTCAGTTTCCCTACCTGTGCAGTATAGAACCTAGAGTGTGCCCTTCCTATCTCTGTGATAAGTGAATAAGAGGAGAGACGGGAAGAACTTTCTGAGATCAGAAAATGGTTTTAAGATGCTAATAATTCTTGCATTTGTTTCTCAACTACCACTTCCTTTCTGGCACATAGCCTCCAGGGTAGCAGGGGAGTCTGTGGGTGGATGGTTATTAGAACTGGGATTGGCCACCAGCCTTTCCCTATACACATCTGGTAGGATTCAGGCAGGCAGGGCTTGGCAATGCGACCATTCTCCCGTTGCTGAAAGGCTCACCCTGGGAAGGAGCTGAAGCTGAGCAAAGAGTTAGACCCACAGTTAATGATTCCACTCTGCCCTGCTCCAACACCCTCTAGTTAGAAAGTTCTTTATTACACTACTAATTAGCTGTGTGGCCTTGGGGGAATTACTTCCTCTCTCTGGGCCCTTAGTTTCCCTGGAAGAAAATGGACTCCTTTCTCACTCCTGCTGCTGGAGAGAAGCCTGATTATTTCTTGGCCCCATCATACCTATTGTGCTAAGGGTGGCATGTGGTTTCTCTGGGACTGGGAAGGATTAAGTCAGGGCAACCATCATGAAAACAATACATGGTTTCCCCAAAATGCAGGCAGTTCCCTTAGGCAACCTCTCCTCAGGGGACGTAAGAGCTGGCTGAGGCCAAGTGTGGGCCCAGGAACTAGCACACCAGAAAGGCAAATCTGGCCACATGTGGCAACCTTCTGCTAAGCCCGAGAATCCCAAGCCTTCAGAGCTCAAAGACACTGCCAAAGCCCTCAAGCCCATCCGTCAGCCTGCAGCATGAACGGGTCATGGATGATGCTTGCATGATCAACCTACTGCACACCAGGGTTTGGGCCACTTGTCTGTCTGGCGGCTGGAACTTCATCCCTCTTCCCCATACTGTACAAAGGATATCACTCCTCCCGACTTCACGGAAATGCTTATTCGTGTGCACAAAGGCCAACCTCGCAGTAGCGTTTGTAATAGGGACAAACTGAAATCAACCTAGACATCCCAGCAGGGGATTTGTTAAATAAATCACAGGACAAATTATGGGATGCCAGGCAGAGATTTTTTAAAGTGCATTAGGCATGAATGTGTGGATACAGAAAGTCATCCAAGACATTTTTTTTTTTGCATAGTGGTGAGGATCTAACCCAGAGCAAGTAATTTGCATATATTTATGGAGTACAACGTGATGCTTTTATGTACATACACATTGTACAATGATTAACGTAAGCCAATTAATTACCACCTCACTTATTTATCAATTTTTTGTGGTGGAAGATATATTGTTAAGTGAAAAAAACCAAGCTGTGTGACAATACGTATGATACAATATATATGTTAAAAGCACACATAACTATACATTTCTATGGTTATCATACACATATATGTATGTACATATGCAAATGCATAGGCAGAACTCCGGACACCCAAACCCTAAGTGTGATTACCTTCAGTAAAGGACAGGAAAGGAGAAAAAGAGTATCAAGGAGATTTTTTTCTTCTTTCTTTCTTTTTTCTTTCTTTCTTTCTTTCCTTTTTTTCTTCCTTTCTTTCTTTCTGTCTTTTGTTTGTTTTATTTTGTTGTTTTGTTTGAGACAAGGTATTGCCGTTTAGCCCAGGCTGGCCTGGAACTTGCATCAATACTCTTGCCTTGGCCTCCCAAGTGCTGGGGTGATAGCTGTGTGCCACCACAGTGGGCCTAAGGAGTTCTTTGAAAATACATGAATAGACTGAGCTCTTTCTTTTATGCACCAATTTATTTTCTAACTAAAAATGTACTTTCATAGTAAACATATGGAAAGAGGTACAGAAAAGATTAGCAGTTGCCAAGGGTTAGGGCTGGCTGGTGGGAATAAACTGTACATGTGATGGACTTGCACAGAATCATCCACACAAACATGCACACACAAATGAGTGTGTGGAAAACTCACTTAATGGTAGGATAGTGTGCCATTGTCACTTCCCTGGTTTTGACATTAGACTATAGTTATGTAAGTTGTTACTGGTAGAGGAAGCTGCAGGAAGGGGACACTCTTTCTAGTGTATTATTTTCTTGCGAGGCTATGGTTTTTGGAAAATCAAAAGTTTATGTAAGAAAGGCGCAGAGAACTTTTTGAATTTTGAGGAGTGATGGAAATGTTTCCTATCTTCAGTGTGGTGGAGGTTACATAACTGTATATGTTTATTAAGCCTCATTGAACTTGTACACACAAAATTGTGAATTTTAGCGTATATAAATCTTGCCTTAATAATCCTGACTTTTAAGAAAATGAAAACTCATGCCAGAAGACAAATCTGTGAGAGTGATTCCATTGCAGGAAGAACCACTCTAATTTATTAAGGCAAGTAGATCATTCATGAACTTTTGTGCCTTGTTGTTAATAAAAAAGTTACACGCAATGCGTTTTGCAATGGCCCACTGCCTAGTACCTGTGCCCAGTATAGAGAACCTAATAGATGCCTATCCCCCTTCCAGAGATGAGGGGTCCCTCACTTAATACCATAGTGTATATCATTGTTGGGACAACTGGAATAGTTGGAAAGTTCTTTTGTTGTTGTTCTTGTTAGGTGCCGTCGAGTCGGTATCCGACTCATAGCGACCCTCATAGGGTTTTCAATGGCAGACTGTTTTGGGATTGCCTTGGGAGTGGATTGCCAGGTCCTTCTCCCATTTTTGCGGTGCTGGGAATTGAACTCGGGACCTCAGAGACTTCAGTGCAGCGCTCTACCAACTGAGCTAAATCCCAGCCCTGGAAAGTTCTTTGTTGTTGTTGTTAGGTGCCATCAAGTCGGTATCCAACTCATAGCGACCCTCATAGGGTTTTCAATGGCTGACTGTTTCGGGATTGCCTTGGGAGTGGGTTGCCAGGTCCTTCTCCCATTTTTGCGGTGCTGGGAACTGAACTCTGGACCTCAGAGACTGCAGTGCAGTGCTCTACCAACTGAGCTAAATCCCAGCCCTGGAAAGTTCTTTAGTAGACTGCTAATTAGCTGTGTGGCCTTCAGTAGATTACTTCCTCTCTCTGGGCCTTTGTTTCCTTAGAAGAAAAGATGACCCCAGAGATCCCTTCTGATTCTAACATGCTGAGTCCCCAAAACTCAGAATTTACTTCCTTGTACCTTTTGACCTGGTTCTGCCTTCTGGAGTCACACAGCCCTTAGTCCTATGTGATGCTCACCAGCAGGCCACCATATGCCAGCAGTTGGCACTTCTGGCTATTCACATTGTCCTCATAGAATGTGGATTGGCTAGCAGCTAGGACAGCAGGATCTGGAGTCAGGCGGCCTGAAAACTGACTCTGGATTCTGTCACTTCGTAGCTGTGCATGACCTTACGCAGGTCGCCTCTGTGAACCTCAGTATCTTGTCTGTAAAACTTGAATAATAACCAACCTCCTTGGGGAGAGGGTGTGAGGATTAGATGAGGTAATATATGTAAATCAGGACATGTGTCAGGCAGAATATGTGCACACCCTAACCCCTGCCAAGGGGAATTAAGACGGTTTATCGGCTACCTTTAAAATAGGGAGGTTAACCCAGGAGCTGCGGCACATGCCTGTCATCCCAGCAACTTAGAAGGCAGAGGCAGGAGGATCACAGGTTCGAAGCCAGAGGCAGCCTGCATAACTTAGCAAAACCCTGTCTTAAGATAAAAAACAAAAAATGGGCTGGGGATGCAGCTTAGTGGTAAAGCACCTCCAAAGTATGTGTAAGACCCTGGGTTCAACTCCCAAGTATTGCAAAAAAAAAAAAAAAAAAGATAAATATAAAAGGGGCTAGAGGTGCAGCTCAGTGGTAGAGTGCTTGCAAAATATGTGTGAGGCCCTTGGTTCAACCCTCAAGTACTAAAAAAACAAAGAAATAAAGTAGGTAGGTTAGGGAACTGTTGTGGATTACCCAGATGGGCCCAAGATAATCACAAAGGCCTTTATAAATGTAAGAGGGAGTCTGGATAGTAAAGTTTAGAATGACATAATGGGAGAAAGGCTCTGTTGGCCACTGCCAGCTTTAAACATGGAAAGGCACTGAGAGCCAAGGAATGCAGCGGCCTGCAGAAGCTGGAAAAGGCAAGGAAACAGATTCTCCCCTGCAGCCTCCAGAAGGGACACGGTCCTGCTCACAACCTGAGTTTAGCTTGGCAAGACCCATTTTGGGCATTTGAGACCCATTTCTGCCCTCCAAAACTGTAAGAATAACCCAGTGTTGTCTTAACCCACTGAATTTGTGGCAATTTCTTATAATGATGATAAGAAGCCAACACAGAATGGCTCAAATCCCTCCTGGCTGGTTTCCCTGTACCCACTCCTACCCCTCTCCAATTCATCCCTCACGACATGGCCAAAGCAAAGAGTTCAAGACCCTAGTCTAACCTGGGCATGGTGGCGCACGCCTGTAATACCAGCAGATCGGGAGGCAGAGGCAGGAGCATCGCAAGTTCGAGACTGGGGGTAGCCTGTGTAACTTAGTGAGACCCTGCCTCAAAAGAGTAAAAAAAAAAGGTGGGCTGGGAGTGCAGCTCAGTGGTCCAGCACTTGCAAAGCATGCAAGCTCAAGGCCCTGGGTTCAAGCCCAGTGCCACAAAAAACAAAAACAAAAAACAAAAAATCCCTAGTCTAACCAAACCACACACCTTAATACAACAGTTCTCCCTGGTCCTCAAATGCACCCCAGGGCCTTTGAACCTGCTGCTGTCTTTGTTTAAAAGTTTCCATGAATAGCTGAGAAGCACTGACAGTGCTGGGCATGGCAATGTCAGGGAGTGTTTCATTCTGTTGTGCATAGGGTTGCTATGAATTGGATCTGACTCAATGGCACCTAATAACAACAACAACATGGTCCCCTGGATAACACTTAGTCTTCATAAATGAGGTCAAAGAAGAAAATGGTGCTTCCTCAAAGAAGCCTGCCCCGAACCTCAGTCTGGTCAGGTTCTCCGAGTCATTAATAGCTCCCTGCACTCCTCTGCAGCTCTGTAGGTTTTTAACTAAGTATGTGCTTGTATCTGCTTTGGAGTTTATCATCTGCCTTTGCCCAGCAGACTTGTAGACTTCCCCAGGTGTTGGCGATTTTAGCTCTAGCCCAGCTAAGATTAGAGCCAAACAAGTTGGTCAGTGGCGAAAATGAAGGACTTCGGGAGACCTTCAAATAGTAAAACAGGGTAGGTAAGGTTTACTGGGTGCTCCCCTGATGGAGAGCAAGGAGCAAGCAACCCTTTAGAGCAAAGCTCTATGTGCTCTCTAAGTGCTGGTACAGCTCAGCCTCTAAGGCACAGCCACAGCCGCCGATGTTCCGTGGAGGTCAGTTGGTCTTGCCTCTCGTGGCTCGCCTTCTCTACCTCCCTCCTTCCCAAAGATGGGAGGAATTGGGAGGCTCTTCATGGCTTGTTTGAATCCTTCGGCTCTTTGGGGCCCCTGGTCTTGATCCCGCTGGCTTGCTTGGAGATCTTACTGGAGTAGGGAGCGCTGGTCCAGGTGACGGGGATCAGGTGGCAGTTGAAGGATGGTCAGAGAGGTGAGGGTGAAGGGGGTCTGGGAGCCCTGCTTATATAGGGTCCCAGAGGGGTCACATGTTGGGATTCAGCCAATCAGGGCACACACCTGACAGGTACAGTGGGTAAACTGACATACCTGCCAGGTGGGGACAGTTATTACCTGAAAATGCTGAGGGGAGCCAATCAAATTTAGGGTGGTTAAAGCAGGCCAAGCTGGCCAGGGGCCATCTTTGCTCACTCGATGGGAGGGGCTGGTGTGAGTGAGTGAGATGAGCCTGGGGTCAACTAGGGGTCAGCCCCTCAGGCTTTTATGAGGGACCCTAGTTGTGGGATATGATTTTAAAAATCCCCAACACCCAAGGGCAAGGACAGTGTTTGTCTTACTCACGGCCATTAGCTAAGTCTCTGGCATATAGAAAGCATTCAATAGATAGGAGCTGTTATCATTGTTTTAGTTCTGAATCCTCACCATTCTGGTCACACACACCCCAAACACTCTCTAGTTTGCAATATCTTCCTTGAAAAGTGATCCGCCTCCCTTGGCCCAGTCCTCCAGTGCTGGTACAGACACCACAAAATAGAAGCTGACAGTACTGTCCCCGCGGACTGGGAACATGCCATTTCTACTAATGCAGCTTAAGGCTATGTTCCTTTATCACCAACTGCATCACGATTTTGGCCCCAGGAGCTGGGGTCACTTAAACTTACCTACCCACCTGCTGCCATTTTTTCCATGGACATCTATCATGCCAGCTGTCCCCATCTTATTTCTGTAAGGTCGCTTTCGGTAACCTCAGTGTGGAGTTTGATTCTTATCTCCGTGGGGTTCCATCATTTCATTGGGCCATTGTTCTAACCTGTCCAAATCTTCCCAAGTCCCTCCGTAGGCATCCATCAGGTTAACCAACCCTCCCAGCCTCATGTCATCTACACGCTCAAGCGACACGTCCCTACACCTGCCTCCAAGTCCTAGATAACAATGCAGCCCAGGACAGCACTAAGAACAGGGCTCTGGAAATGCTGCTGGAGATCTCCCGAGGCCCTGTGTCCAGCATGGAATGAGGCATCAGCAATAGGAACTAGGCCTAAGTCAAGTCCTAGGTTGGCAGCCCATGTGGCTGTGAAATTGCGAATATTGTCTATTGGCTTCCTGAGGCTGCCATAACAAAAATGCCACCAACTGGGTGGCTTAAAACGACAGAAATACATTCTCTCAGTTCCGGAGGCTAGAAGTCCAAAATTAGAGTGTCTGCAAGGCCATGCTCCCTTCAAAGGCCCTAGAAGAGAGCTCCTCCTTGTGTCTTCTTAGCTCCCAGTGGCTCCTGCTATTATTAGGTGGATGGAAGCACAATAGCAATCTCTGTTGTGTGACCTTTTCTGTATGTATGCGTGTCTGTGCATCATCTTCTTTTTTCTTCTTATACAAACACTCGTTATGGGATTAAGAACCCATCCTATTTCCACATGCCTACAGCCGTACCACTGTGGCGTCTGATCCCATCAGATCTCGGAAACTAAGCAGGGTCGGACCTGGTTAGTACCTGGATGGAAGACCACCAGGTGCTGTAGGCTTGGTAGACAGACCCCACAACCCACTCTCAAAAAACAATCAGCCATTGAAAACCCTATGAACAGCAGAGAAGCATTGACAATAGTGTGTCGTCTGTTGTACGTAGGGTCTATAAGTCAGACACCACTGGAAGGCACCTAACAACAACAACATATTTCCACACGACCTCGTCTTAGCTCATTCCATCTGCAAAATCCTTATTTCGAAGCAAGGACAAGTTCTAAAGTTCAGGGTAGACCCAAATTTCAGGGGACACTATTCAACCCAATACAAATAGTAATACTTTCTCATAGGATCACGCTGAGGGGCGAGGGCTTCTCCATCCATCCACTGTGGTGTGCACACGAAGTGCCAAACACCTGCAGACTTCCTTCAGATGCAGATTTGGATCCAGCCTGGCTGGGCTGGGTCTGCATTTCCCACCAGCTCCCAGGTGATGGCCTCCCTGCTCGTCCTACTTTGAATAACAAGGAGTCGGTGAAAGAGAGAGCTTTGAAAACAGATGTCAAGCGGGGTTATTACATTTCTTTTGTAATGAGCTTTTCTCACGCTCTTGTTTCCCCACACCTGGATCTTATGTGAATTGTAGAAGATAGAAAAAGTGCTTTTGTTTGGGTGCCCCCCCCCACAAAAAAAAAAAAAAAGAAAAAAAGAAAAAGAAAAAAGCAGACGTGGAGACAAGGACTTGGGTTCAGGTAGTTTACTGGGGAGCTGATGGCGTGATGCGCACAGGCGTAAGTAGGGAAAGCGAGAAAAGGAGAGAAATGAATGAAGAACCTAGTGGAGAGCAGGTGACTGCTGGAACAACTGGGGATCCACCCTGTTGGGGGCCCCCGCTGAGAAACTGCGGGGACACTCCTCAGAATTGCCCCCTCCTCTTCTCATCCCCCTTCAAGTGGAAGGTGAGCTCCCGGGCTTGTGGCCTGGGTGCTGCAGAAAGTCCTCGTGCAGGGAAACTGCAAGCGCTGGAGGTGGGGAGACAGCGACTGGAAAGCGTAGGCCTGCTAGAAATAGCCTTCTGCAGCAGCG
The DNA here is from genome assembly GCA_007922755.1 of Pedetes capensis. NCBI lineage: Eukaryota > Metazoa > Chordata > Mammalia > Rodentia > Pedetidae > Pedetes > Pedetes capensis. The sequence goes on along the minus strand of VMDO01003327.1, from coordinate 37,360 downwards.
GGTGACCTCAGTTTGGCTGAGGAAAGGGGGAGGGAGGGCCATCAGCTCCACTCACTATAGAAAGCTTTCAGGATTTGCATGTCATACAGTTTCTATTTTGAGTGCATGAGCTACCCAAACCAGCTCTCCCTTACAGTTAGGATTATGACCGTCATCCAGCCCCGGCGGACACCTAGCCCATAGGGATGGCGTGGTACAATCTGTCAGTAGCCTGCCTTCTCTCTCTCTCTCTCAGGCCTGCCTTACCAATCTGGAAAATAATTGCCACTGTGGGTGCATGGTAGGGAGAACTCGCCCTGGCAGTGATGTGATTTGTGCTTCAAGGTCACCTTAGGAAGAGGATATGTCCCTCTCTCACAGTGCCTACCCTCACCTAGCTCAGTCTATCCGCGCTCTTGACATTCAGTGTCACCTTTCATCCACATAACAATCCTGTGAGATAATGCCTATGACTGTCCCCATTTTACAGCCAAGGAAACTGAGGGTCAGAAAAGGTAAAGCCCGTGCCCAGGATCACTCAGTGAGTGGCAGAAGTGGGATTCAAATATAATCCATCTGCATCACTAGGATTGTAATGGGGCTTCTTTTGAACTGGGGATTTAAAGAAGGACCCAGCGGTTGTCCTGATCTACTCCATTTTGCTCCTCTGCCCTGTTCTTTCTTTGAGTCATTTCTCTTCCTCAGCTTATCTCAAGTTCCAGGAATGGTGAGCCTTGTAGGCAATCATCTCCTGATGGACCAGATTACCTCAAGCAATAATCACTTCCCTGGTACCAGCAGGACCCCACAGAACCAGACCTGAGATAACAGTTAAGCAGACCTCAGGTTGACAAAGGCTGGTGCACTAGACGACCTCTGACCCCTGCCCTAGTTCTTCCCCTTCAGGACCCTGAATCTCTTGTCAGTACCCTGACAACAGGACTTAGGACAGTGGTCTCCCTGCTTCTTCTTAGTGTGGCCACTGAAATATACCCCTTCCTGCTTCCTGACCACTCATCTCTGTGCTGATGGCATTGTCATGGAGACAGGGGAGGGGACAGAGCTGGTCTGTTGGGACCCCTGGAATGAGGCCCTCTGGCCATAGATTCTGGTAACTGATTCTGGATTCCATGGGAGAAACTAGGTAGTAGGCCCTATTGCAATTTCAATATAAATCTAAACTGCATTTCTGTTAGGTGAAAACAGTGAGAAAAACTACTTTTACTCAACACAGCTTCTCATCCCATTATAACACAGTGGGTCCATTAGAGAATGACTATTTTAAAAAAAAGGATTTACTGCAAGTAATGTACATGGATTCCCTTTTAGAAATTGGTGTGTATTTTCTCTGTGTTGGTATTTACTGGGATGGATAAATTCATTGGGATGAATGGATTTCTTTTTAGATAATTGGTACATGGACAGATACCAACTCTAAAAAGCAAAGGATGTGTTGAGAAACAAAATAGATTAATCAAATGATTTGACATCATTAATTTTTTGTTTAGAAAGTCACTAGAAGATTTCCTTGGGAGAAGGACCTGGCAACGCCCTCCCAAAAATCAATCTGCCATTGAAAACCCTATGAACAGCAGAGAAGCACTGACAATAGTGTTTCCCCTGTTGTACAGAGGGGTCGCTATGAGTCGGATACCGACTCAACGGCACTTAACAACAACAACAACAGAAGATTTCCTTAACTAGGGGGGGAGGGAAGATAAGAATGAGGTCAATATAAATGGACTAGAAATCGCATGTAATTGTTCTAACAAGATAGAAACAAAGACCACTACAGGAAAAGATTCTATCTTAAACAGAAATGGAACCCAAGGACATATAGAAAAATACTATATAGTAAAAGATAGAGAAGATTTGGATGGGAAACTTAGATAGGAAGGGGGGGGAGGGGGGAAACATAGAGGAGGGTAAGGGGTAACCTATATGAATAATGCTTATCAAATTGCATATATGAAAATTGTCACAACGAAAAGCATGTCAAAATGAATCACATTATGATGTACATTAAAAATTTCTAAAAAAAAAAAAGATTTCCTTAACTAGTGACGTTCCCTAGCTCATCAAATACAGGATCCCACCCCCACAAACATTTTAAGAACACACTTCATCACAAAATAAGAGAGATCCACCCTCTGCTATATTGGTGGCTATTTTTTCTCCATTCCAAGGCAGCAAAGTCCCTGAGAAAAGAGATTACGTAGGTTCCTTACCACGTTGATTTTGCTGCACACTATGTGTGCAGGGTTATAACATCTGTACACAGAGAGGATTAGAACCCCTAGGTCCAAAGAAGTCAGCCTTTGAGAAATGCCATATAAAGTGCTTGGTTAAAGAGAGGAAGAGTTTTTCTACCTTTCTTCAGTTATTGCTTCTTCTTCCTTTTCACATTTATTGCTCACTATAGAGAAGGCAGAAGAAGCCCTAGACTCTGCCTTGAAGGAGCTGACAGTCCAGTTGGAGAGACAAGCAGAACATACTGGAAACAAGCTGTATGCAAATATAAGTGAGCGACAGAATAAGCATGAGAGAGTGTGGCTGTGACTATAAGTGTTGAAAGGGCCTGGGGGAGGGAAAGATTATTGTGGATGGTAGGTGGAATGATAAGAGCCCAGTGCTGGGAGTTATTGTTGTTGTTGTTAGGTGCCGACCAGTCATATCCGACTCATAGCGACCCTAACAGGGTTTTCGATGGCTGTTTTTGGATTGCCTTGGGAGTGGCTTGCCACATCCTTCTCCCAGTTTTGCAGTGCTGGGAATCGAACCTGGGACCTCAGAGACTGCAGAGCGGCACTCTACCAACTGAGTTAAACTCCAGCCCTGGGCTGGGAGTTAGGGAAGATAAATTCTAGACCAGTCCCTTGCCTGACCCTCTGGGGCATCTTATATATTCACTTCTCTCTTGCAGACCCACCCTCAACTAACTTGCAGTCTAGCAGGCCACCCACAACCAGCCACGCCTACTAATACATACGATCCCCAGGGAGCAAGGAGGTGCAGTCATTCACCCAACATCTCCTCAGCATCAGCTACTCGCCAGCCATCATGCCAGGTACTTGGAGGAAAAAATCTAACAGCTATGGCGGAGCACCTTCAGCTCCCCAAACCTACCTGGAAACTCTTGCATTTGCACCCTCCCTTGCGGTGGTGCTCCATCTCACTGCATCACCTTCTTCATTTTTTTCTCCATCTGGAAAAACTATCCACCCCTCAAACTCCTGGCCAGGAATTGCCTTGTTTGGGCGCACTTCTATTTCAATCTGTGGCCTGCTATAACAGAATACCATAAACTGAGTGGCTTCAACAGATTTCATTTCTCAAAGTTCTGGAGGCTGGAAGTCCAGAGGCTGGGGCACTATCATGGTGCAGTTCTTAGTTTTACTAAAGATCTTCTCAGTTTGCAGATGGCCATCTTGTATCCTCACATGGCAGAGGGAGCAAGAGAGGGAGAGCAGGAGAGGGAGAGAGAGCACTCTCTAAACTCCTCTTTGTTGTTGATGTTGTTGTTATTGTTGTTGTTAGGTGCCCTCCAGTCGGGTCCCACTCATAGCGACCCTATGTACAATGGAATGAAACACTCCCCTAAGACTCTGCCATGCCTGGCACTGTGTCAGTTCCTATCTACTGTCCATAGGGCTTTCTTTTCTTTTCTATTTCTTTTTTTTTATTGTCGTGCTGGGGGTTGAACCCAGGGCCTCGCACTTGCATGCTTTGCAAGTGCTGGACCACTGAGCTGCACCCTCAGCCCACTTTTTTACTTTTTGAGACAGGGTCTCGCTAAATTACGCAGACTGCCTCTGGTCTCAAACTTGTGATCCTCCTGCCTCTGCCTCCCCAGTCGCTGGCATTACAGGCAGGCACCACTACGTCCAGCATTCATAGGGTTTTCAATGGTTGATTGTTTTTTGGGAGTGGGCTGCCAGGCCCTTCTTCCAAGCCTGCGGCACCTGGTATTCCCAGGTAATCTCCCATCTAAGGACTAACCAGGCCTGACCCTACTTAGTTTTCAAGATCTGACAAGATCAGACACCAGGGTGGTACGGCTGTAGGCAGACTCCCCTTTAGGGACACTAAATCTCATCGTGAGGGCTCCATCCTGATGACTTAATCACCTTCCAGAGGTTGGGATTTGGGTTGGGATTTGAACATATGAATCTTAGAGGAACACAAACATTCAGACCTTAGCGACTTCCTTGAGCTCTCTTCCTGTCTCCGGCCTAGCCTGGCAGAGTTATTTCCCTTTTCAGCCAAGCTCCTGCCAGTGGGCTTCCGTCAGTGCTCTCCCTGGGCTGGACCAGGATGGTCTCCAAGCCTCCTACCTAGCTCTCACACTCAACCGCAAGCCCCAGGGGACGAGAAGGTTATCTCCATACCTAATGCCAGCCCAGGCTGGGGCCAGAGCAGCGGCTCTTCAGTAAATGTCTGTTGAGTCCCACAGAACTGAATGGAGCTGAGGAAGGGGTAGTCAGTGCCATCAGATTCCCAACCCATTTGCTTTACAGTTGCTTTGGATAGAGGGGAGCTTGGAAGCCGGATGGGCTGTGGCTTCTACTGACTCTGAAAGATAGGTTGATGAGAGATGTTTTGCCAAATGGCACATTGTTTTTGTTGTTGTTGTTAGGTGCCCTTGAGCCAGTATCTCACTCATAGCAACCCTCATAGGGTTTTCAATGGCTGACTGTTTTGGGATTGCCTTGGGAGTGGATTGCCAGGCCCTTCTCCCATTTTTGCGGTGCTGGGAATTGAACTTGGGTCCTCAAAGACCACAGCAAAGCACTCTACCCACTGAGCTAAATCCCAGCCCCATTAGAGAAAAGTTAATCAACAGAGACGGATGCTGTGCTGCCACCCTCACCTCAGGCTCTGATCGACGACTCAAGCCCCAGAGGGTTCCTTCAGGAAGAGTGAGGCTGACAACTGCAAAGGCCCGCTGGGATGGGGACACCCATCATGCTTCACATAAATGTCCCCTTTGAACTGCTCCCAAAATGTGCAAGGCAGCCACCTTACACCACAGATAAGCACAGGTATAAGACTGACCTGCCCGGGGTGGAATGGCCTGTGGCCTCCACTGTCTGTCTCCCTTATATACTCAGTCTCTACTATGGGCAGAGAGAAAGGGCAAAGAAAAATAATGGAAGGGATAGTCTAGACACTTGTCGACGCTGCCGTACATTCTCAGAACTCAGGATCCCTTCAATTAGTGAAGGGAGAACTCTGGGCTAGTGAGGGTGACAGTGGGTGACTCTCTACCACGCCATGTGGTTCCCACTGTTCTCCAGCCACAACTTCACCCTTATGGGCCCTATGAATTGGCATGGAGGGCCCAGGAGAGAGCATGTGACAGCTCAGTGCCAGCCCAGCCATTTTTACCACTGGAGTAGAGAGAGCTGAGGCAACATCTTTGGCACAGAGAACAACACAGTCTCCATATTTTACTCTCACTTTTTTGTGCTGTCTTGGAAAGAAGATGAAGGTAACCCTTCCCAGGCAAAGGAGCTATATGCACCACAAGCTAGCCATCTGTATTACTCCAGGGGCCAGCTGCAGTTGGTTCAGCCGGGATAAGGAGGAAGGGCAGAAAAGAGAGCCCCAGTGGAGAGTGGCAAAGACTGTCCCCTGTATAAGACACCATCACACTGTGGCCAGAGCCAGAGGGCAATGCAAAGGTAGGGAGAGGAGCCAGACCAGCTCCCTTCTGCTCTGTCTTACTATCCCAGCTGTCTTAGTCTATTTTGTTTTGCTATAACTGAACACCTCAGACAGGGTAATTTATAAACATAGGGATTTATTTAGCTCATAGTTAGGAACTGGAAAATCCAAGAGCATGGTGCTCACATCTGATCACCATTTGGCAAGGGCCTCATGCTCCATTGTAATATGACATAAGGCCTTTCATGGCAAGATAGAGCAAGGGTGCTAGCTCGGGTCTCTCTCTTCTTATAAAGCCACTAATACAATCATAGGGGCTGGGACTTAGCTCAGTTAGTAGAGCACCGTTCTGCAGTCTCCGAGGTCCTGGGTTCAATTCCCAGCACTGCAAAAATGGGAGAAGGACGTGGCAATCCACTATTGAGGCAATCCCGAAACAATCTGCCACTGAAAACCCTATGAGGGTCGCTATGAGTCAAATATGACTCAATGGCACCTAACAACAACAACAACAACAATACAGTCACAGGGGCCTCACTCTCATAATGTCATCTAATCCTAATTACCTCCCAAAGGTCCCATCTCCAAATACTGAGGTGAATTTGGGGATATAATTTCCAACACATGAACTTCTGGGGGATGCTTTCAAGCCATACCACCATCTTTCCAATGCAGGAAGGTCAAGGTCTGAGTTAAAGCCTGTGATGAGGATAGTAAGCAGGTACCTGAGGAAAATGGATACATGGGACAAACTTCTAAGACAGCAACTTTGCAAGTGCTTTGGCTTGTTCATTAGTGTGACATTCTGGGCCCAGAGCTTCCCCACAGATTAGGACCTAGAATCAGTCCATGCGTAATATTCAAGATCAATCTGAAAAGGGTCTGGGCCCAGTCTATCTGTGGCTGGCCAAACCTGGGTCCACATGCTCGGCTTTGCTAACACCAAGCTCTGACCAACCCAAGTGACCAGTTCCAGGCTCAGGCTCCACGAGCAGCTTCATTTAAAACTTTGTAAGGTGCCGGTGGGCTGGGATTTAGCTCAGCTGGTAGAGCACTGCGCTGCAGTCTCTGAGGTCCTGAGTTCAATTCCCAGCACCACAAAAATGGGAGAAGGACGTGGCAACCCACTCTCGAGGTAATCCCAAAACAGTCAGCCATTGAAAACCCTATGAAGGTCGCTATGAGTCGGATACCGACTCGACGGCACCTAACAACAACAACAACAACAAGGTGCCGGTAAACAGCACACTAATGAAATTCACAGATGAGCTAAAACTGGACTGTTCGAAGTCAGCAAAGACTGAGATGGGGTCCCTAGGGGGGCCGGGAGGCTAGAAATATGATGAGGAAATAACCATGTGAAATTTGGCCTGGCCAGAGGCCAGCTAACATCATGTGCGTGCTGCCAAATTCTCCCCGCAGTTACAAGAGGCAGGAAGCCGGTGCAGAGCAGCTAGGCTGAGAGAGCCAGAGGGGCGGGAGGTGGCAGAGGCTTGGCACAGGTGGTCTGGACCCAGTCATTTGGGGCTGAGTCTGTAGAGACAGCATATTGAGTCAGAAGCAGGCTTCTGCCTTTGTGTTGTTGTTGTTGTTAGGTGCCATCAAGTCGCCATCCGACTCATAGTGATCCTCACAGGGTTTTCTTTTTCTTTTTTTTTTTTATTAGAAATTTTTAATGCATACCTTAATATGATTCATTCTGACATGCTTTCATTGTGACATTTCCATATATGTATTTTGATGTACATTATTCCTATAGGTTCCCCCTTACCCTCTTGTATGCTTCCCCCACACCCTCCCCATCTAAGTCTTCTCTATCATTTACTTGGTAATATTTTTCTATATGTCCTTGGGTTCCAGTTCTGTTTAAGATAGAAACTTTTCCTGTAGTGATCTTTGTTATTATCTTGTTAGAACAATTGCATGCATTTTCTAGACCATTTATATTGACACTATTCTTATCTTTTTTTCCCCCTTTTATTTTGATCTGACCTTTGAATAAGATTTTTCTTATGATTTTGATTCAGCTCCAACATATGAGTGAGAACATGTGGTGTTTCTCTTTCTGAGCTTTGGGTTCATTCACTTAAAATAATTTTCTCTAATTCCATCCATTTTGCTGCGAATGACCTTATTTCATTTCTCTTGATTGCTGAGTAGTATTCCATTGTGTGAACATACCATAGTTTTTTAATCCATTCTTCTGTTGAAGGGCACTTTGGTTGATTCCATATCCTTGCTATTGTGAAAAGCGCTGCATTGAACATGGAGATGCAGGTGTCTCTTTGGTATGATGACCCATCTTCCTTTGGGTATATTCCCAATAGCGTTATAGCTGGGTCATATGGTAGATCTATTTTTAGTTTTTAAAGATACCTCCATATTGATTTCCACAGTGGTTGGACCAATATATAGCTCCACCAACAATGTAAGAGTGTTCCCTTTTCCCCGCAACCTTGCCAGCATTTGTTGTTATTTGTTTTATTGATCTTGGCCATTCTTACTGGTGTAAGGTGAAATCTCAGAGTTGTTTTGATTTGCATTTCCCTAATGGCTACGGATGTTGAGCACTTTTTCATGTGTTTCCTCATTGGGTTTTCAATGGCTGACTGTTTCGGGATTGCCTCGGGAGTGGATTGCCAGGTCCTTCTCCCATTTTTGTGGTGCTGGGAATTGAACTCAGGACCTCAGAAACTGCAGAGCAGTGCTCTACCAACTGAGCTAAATCCCAGCCCCTCTGCCTTTTTGGGCCCAGAGGAATTCCAAAAGGGGCCTGCAGGACCCAGAAGTTCCAGGTGGAGCCAAGCTTCAGGTGCAGTGGACAAAAAGGGTGTTCTGCCTGAGTCATGCTTGAGACAATTTGGTGTCAGGAGTACCAAAATCTCTGGTGCCCACCTGTCCCCTGGGGAGTCCCTAGAGCAGGCCTAGACATATGGCAGGCCTAGACAATATGGCAATGATAAAGTCTCCTCAGGTAGACAGACCTGAGGCCAACTCCTAGCCCTGGTCTAAAGCTTTAGACCAGTTACCTAAACTCCTGCAGCCTCAGTTGCCTCATCCAAAGATGGTATATTAGGCCTTCCTCCAAGGGTGCTCTGATAATGCCTGTGAAACAATAAGCATAGTTTTTGACACACAGCAGCAGCCAAGAGGAGGGGCAGGCCGAGGAAACCATTGACTATGCAGCTGGAGGCCTCGCCTTGTACCTGTCCTTCCCCAGCCCTTCCGCTCAGAGCCTGCCCTCTTTGGGGCTGTGGACCAACCTATTGTCTCCTCAGCTGAAAAAGGATCTGGCCCTCCAAACCCTGCTATCTGCCAAGCCTCAGTTGCTAAAAAGCTTTGCTATTTTAATGGCCAATTATCATTGAGTCTCCTGCTGCATCCATAGCTCCTGCATGAATGGAGACTGCCATGCCATTAGCTAGAATAAAAATTTTGAATGTAGTGATTTTTTGTTTTATTTTTGCAGTACTCAGGAGCCTCACACATACTTTGCAAGTGCTCTGTCACTGGGCTGCAGCCCCAACCCATTTTTGATTTTTTTTATATATTGAACTTGTGGCCTTGAACTCGTGATCCTCCTGTGTCTGCCTCCTGAGACACTGAGATTATAGGCATGTGCCACCACATCTGGCCTGAACTTAGAGATGTCCTTCAAAGGTTTATAGGACAAGTCCCAGTGTGTCAATTTGGAGGAGCAGATTATATCTAAATGCCTGGGCTGGTTAACATGGGTTGTTAATCCAGTGGGAACCAATGCTGTGAGTCCATCGCCATGCTGACCACTTGCCTTCATTCTCCCCCTGGCCTCAGCTTGAATTCCCAACCCTAAGGTACCAGCTTGTTGTTGTTGTTAGGTGCCGTCGAGTTGGTATCCGACTCATAGCGACCCTCGTAGGGTTTTCAATGGCAGACTGTTTCAGGATTGCCTTGGGAGTGGATTGCCAGGCCCTTCTCCCGTTTTTGCAGTGCTGGGAATTGAACTCGGGACCTCAGAGACTGCAGCGCAGCGCTCTACCAGCTGAGCTAAATCCCAGCCCAAGCTACCAGCTTAGGGGAGATGAAAGGTACAATCTAAACTTGTCTCCACTGCTAGGGAAGCAGTCTAAAGACATCTCATGGGAATCACCTGGTTTGCTGGCTGCTTCTCTCTCAATTATGAGCAGTTTTTGCATCTGAAGTTGCATGGATAATCTCCTCCAGAGAACAACAGACCTTTGGAGCCAGTCTCGTGAGCACTTTTCTCCAGCTGGCAGTAAAACTAGGAATCTAAAGGTAATCCATGGAGGGATAAAATGTCCTCTCTTGTTGGACCAAGACGAAAAGGCTTCGAGGGGCCTGACACCATGGGTGAAGATGAGCCTATAGGGGGCGGCCCAGGCTGAGTGGGGACAGGGAGTAGCCTGCTGCTCTCTCGTAGCTCCAAGACGTCAGGGAGCAGCAAGTCTTTCTTCCTTGATGCACGTGGGTTCCACCAACCTCCAGCTAGGCAGCGGCCCACTGGTAAGACCTACTGCCTAGGAATCTGGCTCTGACCCCAGAAGAGAAACTGGCCTCCATCTGGGCTATCCCTCAGCATAAGAAGTTCCAGCCCGAGACCAGGAAGTGTCCTGTCAGATTTTTCAGGCCAGACCCACTCTCTCACATTTAGTTCCTGCGCCCAGAGTTTTGGTTCAGAACATGTGTTCCCCATAAATAGAAAGTCTAGGAAGGAAATGTGCAGCCAGCTCTTGTCACCTCCATCATTCCAATGTCCCCTGCTCTGACCAGCTGCAGCCAGCTCTGTTCTTGTTCACAGCTTTGTTTTAAATGGGTCCTTATGTCTAGTTACTTCGCTGAGTAAATCCTAACTCTGCATTGGCTGCCTAAGGAGCTGAGCCTCCCTGTCAGGCTAGGAACCCTCATGGCAGAGTCTGCCTTTCCACTTCCCTATGTTCCCATGAGGGGCTGGGATTTAGCTCAGTTGGTAGAGCGCTGTGCTGCAATCTCTTGAGGTCCCAAGTTCCATTCCCAGCACCATAAAAATGGGAGAAGGACCTGGAAATCCACTCCCAAGGCAATCCTGAAACAGTCAGCCATTGAAAACACTATGAGCGTCACTATGAGTCGGATACCGACTCGACGGCACCTAACAACAACAACAACAGTGTTCCCATGAACAGGAAGCTTGCACCCAGTGGACACTTACTCATTCACCCACCTAACAAATACCTCATTTGTTGAGAGAATACTATCTTCTGGATTCTGAATTAAGACATTGCAGTGTAAAAACAAAGCTCTAGCCTTCATGAACCTATCAGTTTCCTGGAGGGCGAAGGGGGGGCCCTACGAGGGGAAACCAAGAGAAAGCACTTCTTCAACCATCAAGTACCAGGCACCCACTGTGTCCCAGGCTTTAGACTAGGTCCTGGTGGCACAAGACCAAAGGAGAGCTTGTCTTTGGCCAGGAGGAGCCGCCAGCCAGGCTTGTATTGTGGCCATCTTTGCAGAAGAAATGTTTCCTCCCAGCATCCTGGCCAGAGGTGCCTCCATTGGCCCTGGCCAGCTACCCACTACCCACCTCCAACCCTCCATCCTTTTCCTCACCAAAAGCAGCACGCATTGGCTGAGAGCTCACAGAGAATCATTCATCTACATATCCACGAGGAAATCCACTGATGTTTCTTTGAATGGAGGGGGACAGGAGGTGGTTTCCAGGTCTGCCTCAGATCAGAAGCAGCAGACCAGGAAGAAAAGCAGCAGCACCCTTCCTTGGGGGGGCTATTGTCAACATGTCTACCGCCTGCACTGACTAACAGACCAGTGAGGGAATCAACATTCATCACACCTCTCTGGATGCCCTCACACTTGCGTTGAGAAGAAAATAAAAAAAAGTGAGGACCTGTAGCCATATCACTGTCGCGTCCAATCCCGTCAGATCTTGGAACCAAAGCAGGATCGGACCTGGTTAGTACTTGGATGGGAGACCACCTGGGAACACCAGGCGCTCTAGGCTTAGGGGAAGAATCTGGTAACCTACTCCCAAAACACAATCTGCCATTGAAAACCCTATGAATAGCAGAGAAGCACTAACAATACTGTTTCGCCTGTTGTACAAAGGGTTGCTATGAGTCGGACACCGGCTCGACGGCACCTAAGAACACCAGGCAAGGTAGTAAAGTAACTATCCAAGGAAGCTACAGTCATGGCGAAGTGGGTGTGGAGATGCCCTGTTCAGGTCTTCCTTCAAGAAAACCTTCTGTAGGGAGCAGAGTTAACTGACAGCCCCAACTGCTACTCTTTTGGATTTATGATGGTGTTCACACCAAGGCCATGTTTCCCCCAGGCTGTTCCTGGACAACACCGATGCCTGCCAGGGTTATGAGATCCAGACCGTTCCTGCCTGACATGACAGTCCTCCAACAGGCAAACCTTGTTAGAAGGTCTCCCAGAAGTTTGGCACCAGGGCTTGAGACTCTTCCCATCAAAGCCTCCTCTCTGGCCCCTCTCCTTTTTCAGGGGTCAGTCCTGTGCCATGTTCTGAAGGCTCTCTGTTATAGCTTGAATCTGAAATATCCCCCAAAGGCTCATGTGTTGAATGTTTGGTCCCCAGCTGGTGGATCCAATCATTGACAGGTGATTGGATCATGAGGGCACTGACCGAATCAGTGGATTCATCCACTAATGGATTCATAATTTGATGGCATTATTGGGAGGTGGTGGAAATTTCTGGAGGTGGGGACTAATTAGAGGAAGCAGGTCACGGGGGGTTGTGTCTTTGGGGACTGTATCTTGTCGCAGGCCCTTCTCTGTCTCTCATCTTCCTCGCCCCCATGAGATGAGCAGCTCTGCTCCACTGTGCTCTCTCTGCCATGCAGCCAAGTGACCATGAACTGGAACCATGAGCCAAAAGAAATCTTTCCTCCTTTTAAGTTGTTTTCCTCAGAGCCAAGCATGGTGGGTCACACCTGTAACCTCAGGGACTGGTGAGGCACAGCCAGGGAGGATCACAAGTTGGAGGCCAGAAGCAGCCGATGCAACTTAGTGAGACCTTGGCTCGGAATAAAAATTAAAAATGGGCTGGGGGTGCAGGTCAGTGGTAGCATGCTTGCAAAGTATGTGCAACGTCCTGGGTTCACACCCAAGTACCACAAGAAAGGAAAGAAAGAAAGAAAGAAAGAAAGAAAGAAAGAAAGAAAGAAAGAAAGAGAGAGAGAGAGAGAGAGAGAGAGAGAAAGTTAGAAAGGAAGGAAGGAAGGAAGGAAGGAAGGAAGAGGGAGGGAAAGAAGGAAGGAAGGAAGGGAGGGAGGGAGGAAGGAAGGAAGGAAGGAAGGACAGAAGGAAGGAAGGAAGGAAAGAAGGTAGGTAGGTAGGTTTCTCTCAGGTATTTGTCACAGCCCCCAAAAACTGACTGACACATTCTCCTTGCCTACCCTTATTTCTATCCTTGTATCCTTCACAGGGTTTCCCCCAACCCGACCTTTTGTAAATTTAATCCCATTTGGGTATCTGCTTCTCAGAAGACTCAAGCTGAGCCAAAAGGCAAAGATCTCGTGGGGCAGGATGAACAGCCTCATGGATACATATGGCCCCTGTATCCCTAAAGATCCTCTACCCATTGGCCCCACAGGATTGTTTTCCTGAGTCTCAAGAAGAGGCTGAATAGGAGCTCTACAGGGGTTCCAGCCTCATACAGCTTCCACCCTATTGAGGAGAACCTGCGCCAACTCCCACCTTGACTCAGGAGTCCCCGTTTCCTTCAAGCAGAAGTCTTAGAAAATTCTCCCCCAACATATACAACTGATTCTTCATGCTAATTAGAAAAAGAAATCCAGATGTACCTCACTTTACCCAAGATCCGTGTCCCTGAGAAATTGGATGCAAATTGAATTTGGGAGAAGCTGATCTTATTGTACATGCTCTATGAGGCTCACAACTAAAGGGAACTGTAATACAGCCAGTTAGTCAGCAGGCCACATATCTGAGTTGACAGCAAAGTGGACAGTAAAACTGATGGCTGTGGGCGTACTGTAGAGAAGCCAAGCAACGAGCAACTGCAGCAAGTCCCTGGCCTTGAGGGGCTCCCTGGCCACTGTCTCCAAGTGGAGCCAGGCAGGATTGGAGAACGATAGGCCACAGAGGATGCATTTGAGTAAGATCTGAACAGTGACACCGTTGGTAATTCACTTGCTCTAAGAAAGCAGGGCTGGGATTTAGCTCAGTGGGTAGAGCGCTGTGCTGCTGTCTCTGAGGCCCCGAGTTCAATTCCCAGCACGGCAAAAATGGGAGAAGGGCCTGGCAGTCCACTCCCAAGGCAATCCTGAAACAGTCAGCCATTGAAAACCCTATGAGGGTCGCTATAAATCGGATACCGACTCGACGGCACCTAACAACAACAAGAAAGCAGGAGAGAGTTTAGGCAATAATTGTCTAGGAGGCTACCTAGAATGGGTACCTGGGACTCAACTCCAGACCTTGCTGGCACTGCTACACAAAGCTATCCCCTTCCTGCCTTTGCCTGACTGTCCCTGTCACTCCAAGGGCCTCCTACTCTGTTCTCTGGGCCTGGTCACATGATTGGCGCCTGGGGAGGTCCTGGCGTGGCTCCCAGAGCCAGAGGTGGGGTAAAGATGTGTGGTCTGCTTGGAATGTGGCCAGCCTTCAGGGCCAAGTTGACAATGCCAGCCACTGGAGACAGAGTGGCAGCTACTGCTGTCGCCTCCAAAACACCAGTTGAGGTTTTCTCCTACTTTAGGGGTTAGAAACTATTTCCACTCCTATTATGCCTTTGTTTTGCCCATTTTCCCTACCCCCTCCTATTTTTAAAATAGTGTTGGTGGTTATGCCTGGAGGTGAGACGGGGCAGGCAAGGCAAGAGCCAAGGGAACAGTGAAATCAGCAGAGCATGCCCTGGTTTCGCCCCTCAGCTTCTCCTCTAGCACTGCCCACTCCCATCCCCAGGGCCTGTGCCCTCTAGGGCCTGTTCTCCAAGGACAAGGACCAGAAGGGCTCATGCTCTGCCATATTTTCTCCCCTATCATGACTTGCTTGCACTGTGGCATCGAGCTTTCTGCTGGTAAATGGGGACATTCACTTTGTCCTGGGATGCCTTCTCCTCTCTTTGGACACTGTCTCTCTGGACAGTCCCACCAACACCCATGGTCTCAAATACCATTTATATGCCACAAATTCCATGTTTATTTCTTCAGCCCACACCTCCCTCTGAACCCCAGACCTACATATCCAACAGCCTTCTCCCACTTCTCACAAACACCTCAAACCCCACGTGTCCACAACTGACCTCATCATCTCCACTCCACCTACCCACCAAATAAACAATACACCCCTCCAAAAAGACAAAAATCTTGTCCTGTTCCAGTCTTCTCTATCTTACTGAATGGCTTTACCATCCTCCTAGTTGTTCAAGCCAGAAAACTGGGGCTCATCTTGAGCTTTTTACTTTATCCACCATCTACATCCAGTCAATCAATAGGTCCTGTCAATATCACCTCCTAGGTAGCTCTCAAACTTTTTCATGTCTCTCCAGTCTCGCCACTACCCATTTAGTTAAGACAATCATCAGCTCATAGACAACAAAAATAACCCCTGAAAATGTCTTCCTGCCTCTTTTACTGTCTCTTGTTCATCTAGGAGATCACCAGGCAGATGCCAGTTTTCCTTTAAAACCAAACATGATTGTGTCTATCCTCTGCTTAAAAGCCTCTACTGTGACTTCTTGCAACCATATTGAAATAAATTATATCAGACTTTTCCTCTTGTCATTAAAAAACTAAAAAACTAAATATTATAGGCATATGAAACAGCTGTTTTTAGATGTTGTACAAGACATAAAACAGGGCTGTGATCTCTGAAAGTAGAGGATCAAATGAGTTGAGATTTATGATGTCCCTTGCTTTCTGCCTGGAGGCACTTTATGGAATCATGGTGTGGAAAGGAGAAACTCTAAAAAAAAAAAAAAAAAAAAAAAAAAAAGAGTTCTTCCTGAATTAAAGAGAAATATATTGGAGTTTGGGGCTGGGATTTAGCTCAGTTGGTAGAGCACTGCACTGCAGTCTCTGAGGTCCAGAGTTCAGTTCCCAGCACCGCAAAAATGGGAGAAGGACCTGGCAACCCACTCCCAAGGCAATCCCGATACAGTCGCCATTGAAAACCCTATGAGGGTCGCTATGAGTCGGATACCAACTTGAGGGCACCTAACAACAAAACAACAATATTGGAGTTTAGGGCTGGGATTTAGCTCAGATGGTAGAGCGCTGTGCTATAGTCTCTGAGGTCCTGAGTTCAATTCCCAGCACCACAAAAATGGGAGAAGGACCTGGCAATCCACTCCCGAGCAATCCTGAAACAATCTGCCATTGAAAACCCTATGAAGGTCACTATGAGTCGGATACCAACTGGAGAGCACCTAACAACAACAACAACATATTGGAGTTTGGGAGAATGAGGTGACTGAGATTTCCAAGGTAGAGTTCTGAAAAGGGGAAAGCAACACAGAATAAGAGTTTCAGATGTCTACCTAAGGATCCTGTTGGTTGAATAGCTGAATACTAAGGTAGTATGTGTCAGTTAAAATGTTAAAATGTGGCTAGATGTGGTGGTACACACCTGTAATCCCAGAGCTCCGAGGACTGAAACAGGAGGATCACAAATTCCATACAGGTCAGCTTAGGTTACACAATGAGACCCTGTTTCAAAATTAAAAAATAAAAAATTAAATAAATAAAAATTTAAAATGTAATTTTAAAAAGTTAATTAACTACAACTTGCCACTGAACTGTCCTCTTTAAATGGCTAATTTTGTTATATGAATTTTACCTCAATAAATTATTTCAAAAAGATAAATAGACATTCAAATCAAAAATAATAACAATGTTACTATTAAGTAGCACAACAAAATGTATTACAACAAAGGATAGGAGGGTAGAAACCAAACATGGTATTGGAAGTTTTTTACTTGTACATGAAGTCATATAATAGTATCTGAAGTTAAATTCTGATAAGTTAAAACACTGGTTTTAAACCCTAGATCAACTGCAAAAATATAGTTATAGCTAATAAGCCAATGGTGAAGATAAAATAGAATATTAAAAGATTTCAATCATTACCTGATGTTTGTCCCTCCAGGTGGCAGAGCTTAATTCCCATCCCACTGAGTGTGGGCTGAATTTAATGACTTGCATATAATGAACAGAATTTGAAAGGGAAAACACTAACTTCACAGTGGAGAAACCTGACAGACACCACCTTAACCAAGTGATCAAGATTAAAATTACCAGTAAATCACATTGATGTAATGTGCCCTGTGATGGGATGATATAGGCATAAAACGTCCATGGTAGTCTTCCTAAAATTCTATAGTCATGGAGTAATCAGGAGATAAAAAACAGATAAACTCAAATTGAGAGACAGTTTATGAAATACCTGACCAGTACTCCACTGGTCTGATCATCAAGCTGTTCAGGTCATCAAAAACCAGAAAAATCTGAGAAACTATCACAACCAAGGGGTGTGGAGCATCACCCACTGCTGAGGTGCTGCTCCAGCCATAGGCCTCTAGTCATGAGCCAAGCCCTGTGGCTGAAAACCCATTATATAGTGAGCAACGATGGAGTTTCACGAAGGGACGATGCTACTCCAGGAACTCTTCAGTGCTATACCTCTTCATTGCTCTCTTGTCTGTCAGGTATCCGGTTGATAGAGTGGACCTCTTCTGTAAATGGTCAGTGGCAAGGACCCCACAGAGCCAGCGAGCTCTGCTCATATACTTAGGACAACCAATCAGAAGCTGAGGCATAATATGGGGTGATTGGGGCCTAACCTATCAGGTAGTAGAGTGTGGACAGGGCACAACCAATCAGAGGGTATATGCAAATTAGGAATGGCTCTAACTGCTCTAACTGTTTTAATTGTTAGATACAAATAAGGCATCAAATGGGTAGCCAGTCAGGGGATGTTGTTCAACTTGACCAATTGGGGAGCTAGGATTTAGCCTATCAGGAGGCAGGAGGTTTGAGGAGGGTCAAGTATGGGTCACACCTCAAGGTGGGCCAGATAGGCCTCAAGCCAGGCAGATTCCTATTTCCTCTTAGCCTCTCTGGGTGTCATCTTTACAAAGGAGGAACTTAAGAAGATATGATGACTAATTGAAATATGGTATCCTGAGTGGGATCCTGGAATGGAAAAAGACATTAGTGGGAAAATCCAAATGAAGTCTAATCTAGTTAATAGTATAATACCAATGTTAATTTCTTGGTCTTGATACATATATCATATTTATGTAGGATGGTAACATTAGAGAAGATGGGATGAAAGGTCTTGGGAATTTACTGCACTATTTTACAACTCTTCTGTTAGTCTAAGA
Organism: Pedetes capensis; assembly: GCA_007922755.1. Taxonomy (NCBI): domain Eukaryota; kingdom Metazoa; phylum Chordata; class Mammalia; order Rodentia; family Pedetidae; genus Pedetes; species Pedetes capensis. Next base: position 19,353 of record VMDO01003327.1, on the reverse strand, counting down.
TAATTTCCAAACAAACATTTGATAAAATATTTGCATGAGTCTATTTTTCATTACTATAATGAAATACTTGAGGATGGGTACTTATTTTTAAAAGAGGCTTATTTAGCTCACAGTTCTGGAGGCTCAAGGGCATGAAGCTACCATCAGCTCAGCTGTAATGAGGACCTCATGGCGAATGGCATCACCATGATAGGAATTCATGCAGAGAGATCTCATCACTAGACAGGGAGCCCATAAAGAGTCTAGAGAGCAGACAGTCTTGTTCTTTTATCTCCCTCATGAAAACCAACTCAATAGTCCCATGAGAACTACCTTAATCTTTTCTGAAGCTAGCTCTCCCAGAATTATTTAATGACCTTCCACTAGGCCCTACATTTTAAAGACCTCACAACCTCTTTAAATCACCACATTGGGGACAAAACTTTCAACACATGAGCCCTTGATGGGGTCACACTTAAACCATATCTACACCATAACAGCACTCAATCCAAAAGGGGGCAGAAAAAGGAAATGTTACCAACAAAAAGATGAGAAAAATAGCAAGTAAATATAGTGGAGGGATGACATAAATCAAACTGTATCAATAACTATATTACACATAAATGGAATCTAAGGAGTACAGTTAAAAGTTAGAGATTATCCTGGTTTATTAAAAAGAAAATTGGGCTCAACTTTTTTGCTGAATAAAGACTCAGATGAACGGCTGGGGTTGAGCACTTGCCAAGCATGCATGAGGCTGTGGGGTCCACTCTCAGCACTGCAAAGACAAAATAAAATAAAATAAGACACAAAAGATTAAAGCCAAAATGATGGATAAAGATATATCAAGAGTGGCGATATAAATTGCAAGGTAAACTTCAAATGACGGAGTATTGTCAGGAGTGAACCCATTTATAACAATAAAAAGGTTAATTAATGAAGGCAATGTAATGTTACATGTATATGTACCTAACAACAAGATTCAAAATATATGAAGGCAAAACTGACAGAATGGAAACAAGGATAGACAAATTCACAGTTATATTCAGAGAATCTGACATTTTTCTGTCAATAACTGATAAAACAAGTAAACAGAAAATTGGTAAGGATGTAGAAGACTTGAACAACACCATCAATCCACTTGACCTAATTGACATGAACAGAACACTACACCCAACATCTGCAGAATACACATTCTTCTCAGGCACACATGGAAGATTCTCTAAAATAGACCATATGCTAGGCCATAAAACAAGTGTTAATAAATCTACAAGGACGGCAATCACACATAATATGTTCTCTGACCTCAACAGAATTAAATTAGAAATCAATAACAGAAAGATACTTGGAAAATCCTTAAATAGTTAGAAAGTAAAATAACATACTTATAAGTGATCCAAGGGTCAAAGAATAAATCAGAAAGGAAATTATAAAATATTTTGAATGAGTGAAAATATATAAAAACTTGTAGGATGCCACTAAATCATTACTTAGGGCGAAGTTTATAGAGCTCAATACCTACATTAGAAAGGAATAAAGGTCTCAGATCAATGAAGTCAATTTTTAAGTGAAGAAGCTAGAAAAAGAAGAGCAAATTAAGCCTAAAGTAAATAGAAGAGAGGAAATAATGAAGGTCAGAGCAGTAATCAATGAACTAGCAAACAGAAAATCAATGAAACTAAAAGCCAGTGCTATGAAATGACCAATGAAACTAATAAGCCTCCAGCTGGATAGTACTGGTTACAAGCTTGCACCCTTTGGTCAAAACTCATTGAACTGTATACTTATAATGGGTGTGTTTTACTGCCTATAAATTACATACAAAATGGGCAAAAGATTTGAATCGATACATTACAGAGGAAGCCATACAAATAACACATGAAAACATTCTCAACATCATTAGTCATCAGTGAAATGAAAATTAAAGTCACCATGAGATTCTAGTATACACCTGCTAGAATGAAAGATAACAATACCAAGTAAATAGGAAGCAATTGTAACTCATACATTGCTAGATGGAGTATAAAATGGAACAACCAATTGTAGAAATCAATCTGGTAAGTTTCCTTTTCTTCCTTTCTTTCTTTTTAGGTTTTTGAGAGAGAGAGAGTCTCATTGTTCAGCCCAGGTTGGCCTGGAACTTGCTATATAAATCAGGCTAGCCTGGAACTTGCATCTATCCCCCTGCCTCAGCCTCCCAAGTGCTGGGATTACAGGCATGTGCCATGACGTCCAGCTAATCTGGTAAATTTCTTATAAAACTAAACATAAGCCAATGCTTTGGCCTAGTAATACCATTCCTAGATAATTATCCAAGAGAAATGAAAACAAATGCTCACAACAAGGCTTGTACAAGAATGTACATAGTAGCTTTCTAAAAGCCCCAAACTGGAAACAGCCTAGGTGTTCAGCAACATAGGAATATGTAAACAAATTGCAGAATAGCCACAGAATGGATTGATGGTATACTATTACCATGGTATATCAATATACATTATAATTCATATCAATATTGCAATCTATACTACAGCATATTGATATAATGCATATTCAGCTATAACTGGTAAATGCTGTGACATGAAGAACCCCAAAAGCATTATTCTTATTGAAAGAAGGCATATACAAAGGTTACATACTATATGGTTCCATGTATTTGAAATTCTAGAATAGGTAAAACTAAACCTACAGTGACAGCAAGATGATGGTAGTCATTGGTGGAGAGTGGGAATGAGATAAATTGCACAGTTCTTCAGGGAAACTTTTTGTCATGATGAAAAAGGTGTAAATCTTGATCACAGTGGTGGTTTTACATACAGGGCCAGTCCTAGGATGCTCAGAGCCTTGGAAAATACATGTTGTATAGCCCTTGTCTACATACACTATTTGAATCATCCAAAATCAATGTCTCAATATCATTCTAGAAGCCCAATTTCATGCACTTCTATTAAAGAAATATTGTTCTGGCTACTGCAGCAATCACTTAATAGGCTGACATCCTGGAACCAGATGCCAACCACAAGTCCCATAGATAAGAATCCTGGAGTTCTTTAGGGCATCTGGTGGGCCCCAAGCATGGAATGAGAGGTGGTCTAGAACCTCAAGGATTATCTTGAAAGGGAGAAACATGGGCTTGGTCTTATGGTAAGGTAGGACCTATTTTAGGCTGAGGACTCCTCCACCATGATGATATTATTGGCCCTGACCAGTACCATACCCTGAAGGGGAACTTGAAAATTTTTTTTGCACTGCAAAGTGTGGAGAGGTAGGACATTGAGATATAGGGGATGGAGCAGGAGCCCCACTTGCTCAGGTCTAAGGTGGTACCAGTTAAATGGTGTATTAGTCAGCTTCTTGTTACTATAATGAAATACCTGAATCAGGCTTCTTAAGAAAAAAAGGGAGCATATTTAGGTGATAACATTAGAGGTTCAAGGGCGTGGCACTGGCATCAGCTTAGCTCTGGTGAGGACCCTTTTAACTGTGTCACATCATAATGAATGGCAATGGCAGGAGAAGGTGTGAACCCAAGTGATTAAACTGCCAAACAAGAAGCCAGAGAGAGGTGAGTGAGGCCAGACTCAGGCTTTTATTATGGCCCCGTCTAGAAAATGAGCAAGAGATACCTAATCTCTCAATGCATGCAAAGACTTCCCACTAGGCCTTAACCCCCACATAGCCACACAGGGGACCAAGCTCCAAACACATGAACCTTTGGGGGTGAACACTTAAACCATACACAAACTATATTATATGAGTATACAGATTTATCAAAGCTCATTGAACTATACACTTATCCTGCGAACATTTCATTATACATCAATTATACCTTAATAAAGTAGAGAATAATTGCTAGCAATAAAAAAACCTCTATCTCAAATTCCCTGGGCTGGGATTTAGCTCAGTTGGTAGAGCACTGCTCTGCAGTCTCTGAGGTCCCGAGTTCAATTCCCAGTACCCCAAAATGGGAGAAGGACCTGGCAATTCACTCCCAAGGCAATCCCGAAACAATCTGCCATTGAAAACCCTATGAGGGTCGCTATGAGTCAGACACGGACTCGATGGCACCCAACAACAACAACAAATGCCTAAGGTCCCCTCCAAACAAACCAGATTGCCTTTTGTCTGGACACTCTGGGAAACCTTCATTTGCTGGTCCCAATTGCCTGCAGAATCATATCCAGGAGGCACTTCCAGCCTGGTCTGGCCCTTCAGTCTCAGCTCTTGATACTCTCTTCCTCGCTCCATGTTCCAGACACACTGAACTTAGAACCAGTGTCTAAAAATGGTCATGCCTCTGTACAATATTATGCCTCGGCATATTAGGTTTTCCCTGCTTGAATCTGCACCATCTCCAGGCAAGGAATTCCTACATATTGTTTAAAGACCCTCTGAAGTGTGACTTTAGCTGTGTAGCCTTCCCTAGCCACCAAGTAGAATCCAGATGGAGAGAGGGAGGATGATAGGATGATTCCACAAGTCTTGGGACTTACTTTTTATGGCTATGCCACTCGTCAAAAGTGGACTTGATGGTACCTGTCTTGGAGTTTTCTCCATCATCAAACTGCAAATTCCTCCAGGGCAGGGATCATAGCTTCTTCAACTCTGCACCTAGCACAGTGCCTGGCAACACCTTAGGCTCTTCATACAAGCTGTGGAATGAATGGATCAATAAACATAACTTTTCTCCCTTTGAGACTTTTTAATGGGAGCCTTCAGTGGAGGGTGATTTCACCACAATGAGTGACCTATAAGTAAAAACTATCTTAAGAACAGGACAGCCCAGAGAGGAGGAGTATTCGCTCAGGGGTCCATTTTAACCCCACAGGTTGTGCCATTGATATATTTCAGCCTATCCAGGACTGTCAGGGTTCGGCTCAGGCCCGGCAGAGGTCAGAGCCTTGCCCTGACACCAAGTGGGTATTGGGGACCCACTAGACCAGGTTGGTGTAGTGGCCGGAGGCGCCAAGGAAGAACCTCAGGAGACCTTCTGAGGGAAACAGGAGAGGGAAGTTTACTGGGTTACTCTCCAAGTGGGATGCAACCAGCAAGCAGCCCCTGTCAAGTACTCAAGTGCTAGCTCTAAGCCTGCAGCACAGAATGTAGCACAGAATGCTGCAGGCTCACTCGTGGAACAGCTCAGCCTTAAAGGCATAGCTACAAGCAATTGGTGTTCCGCTGGGCTGGAGGTCAGATGGTCTTGACTCTCGCAGCTCACCTTCTCTGTCTCCCTCCTTCCCAAGGATGGGAAGAATTGGGGAGCTCTTTGTGGCTTGCTTGCAGCCTTCGGTGCTTCGGGGCCCCTGGTCTTGATGCGTGGGCTTGCTTGGAGATCTTCTGCTGGATTGGGGAGTGCTGGATCAAGATGATGGGGTCTAGACAGCAGTTGAGGGACGGAGAACAGCGGTGGGGTGAAGGGTTTCAGGAGCCCTGCTTATATAGGGTCCTGGAGGGGGGAGCGTGTCCTGGGGTTAGCCAATCAGGGAACATTCCTGACAGGTACAGCAGGTGAACTGTCATACCTGCCAGGTAGGGGCAGTTATTTAACTGAGATGCTAGGGGTAGCCAATCAGAATTGAGATGGTTGAGGCTGGTCAGGCTGGTCAGGGGCCATCTTTGCTCACTCGATGGGAGGGGTAGGAGTGAGTGAGTGGAATGTGGCCCTGGGGTCACCTAGGGGTCAGTCCCTCATGCTAGTATGAGGGACCCTAGTTATGGGGTGGATTTTAAAAATCCCCAACACAGGACTTATATTTGTAAGCTGGCCAATGCCAGAGCTCATGCTGAAACCACTGTCAAGTACTGTGTACCCATTGTCATCACTATCATCACTATTCCTTTTTGGGTACTTCTTCTATGTCAGGTGCTGGTGTAAACACTTTCACATTTTATCTCATTTAATCTTCACAATAACCCTAGGAAGAAAGCGCTATTGGGTTGAACCACATTCATCTTGCAATGTGCAACCTGTTTTGACCTACAAAATAGCAGTGTCACATGGTTTCACTGACTGTTATCATCCTCTTGTTAGAGCTGGAGAAACTGGAGTTTAAGGAGGGAAGCCCCTTGACCAGATTTGAATGTTCATCTACCTGACTCTAGAGTGCTTTTGCTATTTCCCACACAATCCTGGCCCCTTTAGCTGTGAAAGTCTTGCTATAAGCCAGTCCACAGAGGCTAAGAGATGGGGCAGGGCTGGGCCTGGCGAGGCTTTCAAATGTGCATTGGTAGCAGGAGTAGGGGGCATGAGCTGGTGTGGCCTGCAAATGTTAGTCTTTTAGTGGTCATGTTTCCAATTTGTTTTTAGTTCCTTCTCCAGAATCTATATTCCCTCACCACACACAGAGAGACATAACAGAAGAGTCGGCAGCTGACTCACACAACACACTTGCCTTGACTTTCTTCGTGTAGGCTCAGCGGCTCAAGATTCCTGCCCTGGCCTTGGAGGTGTCCTTAATTCGCACCCAGAGGAGTGTCCTCGCTGTGGACATGACTGGAGTGAGTGCTCTTGCCCTGGGAAAAGACAGCCATCAAGGGCTGGCAAAGGCTCAAGTTAGAAATCAAAGCGGATATCTAACGTCTCAAAGGGCATAGGCAGCAGTGACAAAGCCCAGCTGAGTCTTTGAACCTTGACAAACCAGTAGCAGGTGAGGCAGACCCCAGCCCCACAATTCCCCCACCTGCTTAGCCTCTGTGAGCTGCCTGCTGGGGCAATAGGCCTGGCAGTGTTGGAGGTTGGGAGGAGAGACGTGGAAGAGGGTGTAGTGACCCCCTCAGGAGAGGCTCACCATGATCCCAGGTCATAGTATGAGAGCCATGACAGAGCATTGCCTAGCTTAGGGGTGGGCTTGGAATGGAGGCCAGAGAAATACAGATGGGCAGAGCCTCAGACATCACCTTTGTGGGCCTACCTCAGGAACAGAGGAAGAGGCTGGAAGGTCAGACAGACACTCCATGAGGTTCCGCCTTGAGGTGAATGTGGGCAGAAGAGTCAGGCTGGCCAGGATGTTGGTTGGGGGCTACAAACCCTGGGTCATAGGAGGAAAGAGGAATTGGAAGGGCTGCCTTCAAGAACCCCAGAAGCCTCTGGCAAAGGCTAACTAGAAAGAGAAGCTGATAGCCCCAGGATCTTAATAAAAGATGGTTCAAAGGTTTGTCTTCCTGCTTCCTCTCCCATGAGACAATCTCAAGGCACTGGGCTGGAAGCTAGGAGGCTTGGGTTCTAGTCCCATCCCTGCCTCCCAGACAGAGCCTTAGCCCTTCTGGGCCACAGTGTTCCCCATCTGTACAAATGATAAAGCAGCCAGGCGCTGTGGCTCACACGTGTAATCCCAGCAACTCTGGAAGCAGAGGCAGGAGGATCACAGGTTTGAGGCCAGAGGCAGCCTCTGTAACTTATCAAGACATTGTCTCAAAATAAAAAATAAAAACTGGGCTGGGGGCACAGCCCAATGGTAGAGCCCTTGCAAAGTATGTGCAAGGCCCTGGGCTTAACTCCCAAGTACTGCAAATAACAATAATAATAATGATGATGATGATGATGATAAGGCAGGATGGGTAGAGTAGAGAAAATGATTGGTTAGACTGGAGTCATGGTTTTCCAACTTTTTCTATGTGGAAAACTTTTTTTAAACCAAAGCTAGTGTGATAGTTCAATGTGCAAGGCAGATGAAAATAAAGCTTGTGGTTTGGGATATGAAATGTTCCCCCCAACAACTCATGTATTAAAGGCTCCATCCATAATGCAGCAGTGTTTAAAGGTGGGGCCTTGAATGGTGATTGGATCATGAAGGCACTAACTTCATCAATCCATTGACGAATTCATAGCCGGATGGTCTATTAGGAGGTGGGCCTTAGCCGGAGGAAGTGGGTCACTGGGGGTGGACCCTAGAAGGGAATGTCTTGCTCCTGGGCTCTTCTTCCTCTCTTGTTCTCCGCTTCCTGGCTGCCATGAGGTGAGCAGCCTCCTCCCTCATATACTTCCACCACCATGATATCCTGCCTCACCTCAGACCCAAAGTAATGTAATCCCAGCAACTCCAGAAGTGGAGGCAGGAGGATCACAGGTTTGAGGCCACAGGCAGCCTGCATAACTTCAGGAGATTCTGTCTCAAGATAAAAAATATAAAATGGGCTGGAGGTGACCTTGGACTGAAACCTATGAAACTCTGAGCCCAAATAAACTTGTCCTCCTTTAAGTTTTTTCAGGTATTTTGTCACAGTGCTGAAAAGCTGACTATCATAGAGATGCTCTCGTCGCCTTTCCCGTCCCAGAGACCCCCCACCAGCACCTCCATGGCAGCCCAGAGCCTATTTTAAAGATTCCTGAGATAGAACAGGAGTTCTCACACTTATATCTGTATCAACAGTACCTGGAAGGCAGTGAAAGCAGATGATTGGGCCCACTGCTTGGGTTTCTTATTCTGGGTATAGGAGATAGGACTGAGACTCTGCATTTCTAACAAGTTCCCAGGTCATGCTGATGTTCCTGGTTCAGGCTCCACACTTTGAGAACCACTAGATTATACCTATAAGCCTTTCTATATTCCTGCCCCAACCATTCAATATTTACATGAAATCCACTTAAGATTGTCTGTGCTATTAAAGCATGGGAGAGCTTCTGGCATTATTCACGGCATGTAGTAGGCACTCAGTCAAAGCTGATAGCATCTAATTCTAAATTCCCTACCTATAAGTCTCTCGGGGCTGGGGTTTAGTTCAGTTGGTAGAGCACTGTTCTGCAGTCTCTGAGGTCCCGGGTTCAATTGCCAGCATCGCAAAAATGGGAGAAGGATGTGGCAATCCACTCCTGAGGCTATCCCACAACAATCAGCCATTGAAAACCCTATAAGGGTAGCTATGAACCAGTGGGGACTTGATGGCACCTAACAACAACAACAACAACAAGAACAACATAAGTCTCTTTAGATGCATCAAGCTACTACTGGTAAAGGGATTGCCTAGGGCAGAAATTTTTCCTATAATTAGTTTACAGTCTGCCATTGCCCCCATCATTCCCCCAGGAAGTAACACCCCCACTAATTCCACCATTAGAGGTTATTTCATGTTAAGCGTTTTCTTTTCCAGACTTTCTCTTTTTTCCAGATAAATCCCCTAGGAAGAGTGCAATTGTTCATTCCCTGACCCTTCAGTGTTTCTCAGATCTTTCCCCTGCTTGTAAGAAGCATAGCTTCGATCTGTGAGTTCTTTCAGTGCAGGGACCTTACCTGTATCATTCTTCCCAGCATCCCCTAGGGCACCTGGCCCAGTTCCTGGTGTAGAGTAGCCATTCAATGCAAGTTTGTGGAATAAAGGAAGCATGCAAGCCCCAAGCTGACCAAGCCCACATGAGCTACTAGCCTCCCACCATGGCTAAGGCTGCTCAATTGGGAACTTTGAAGGGTATGTGGAAGAGTGGGTCTCTGGCCACATTCACCTGGGATTGGCGCCCAAAAGGTTTCCCAAGCTGGCTCCAGGAATGCTCAGGGACCCTTACTCCCCACATCCTCATTTTCAGCCTCACGACTTTCTTGAACAAATTGGCACTGACCGTGGTGACAGACTTGATCATTTCCCTTTGCTTCGTGATTATGTTAAGTGACTGCCAAAGTCCTGTTCCTGAATAGTCAGCACATTCCTCAGGCCTGCAAGTGGGAGCCCATCTGCTCCTGGAGCACTTCCTCTCCTTTATTGTGCTATTTTGGCTTCCATTTCCCATTTGGACAGGAGCATCTTCCAGCCAGAGGAAGGGAAGAGGGTGGAGAGGATTGCCACAGCCTTCCTTCATTTCTCATTCATCTCCCTGGTTCCTCTGGAAAAAAAGTCAACAAATATGAGACTACGTGCCAAGCACTTCTCTTTGCTCTCTCTGTCTGTGCAGTTAATCCTTACAACACCCCTGTGAGAAAAGTATAAATGTTATCTCCATTTTCCAGATAAAGAAACTGAGACAGAAAGAGATGAAGTGAGTTGCCCAAGGTCACACTATGTGCAATAGAGCTGAGATGTCAACCCAGGTAGGTCTGACTTTTCTTACCCATTGGTTCTCCCACTGTGCCAGGCTTGGATTCTTGAGGCTGTAGATCTGGGCCCAGAGATATTTGAGGCCATAGCTTTATCCCTTGACACCATCTGTCAGCAGAACCAAAGGTCACTTACATTGAAAGTGAAAGGTTTTCTCCATCCCTTGCCACTGATTCACTCATCTAATGTGCTGTCTGAACTCGCAGCTCCTAGGCCAATAGGAGAAGGTGCCCTCTGCCCTCAGGTTACTTGTAAGGGACTGATGTCATAATGCAAAACAGCTGCCAGGAGTCTAGTACTCATTGTGTCCTCCTCTCTTCACACATTGCTTCATTTAGGGCTCACATCATCCCAAAAGTAGGTGGTGGGGGCACTGAGGCTCAAAGAGCTCCAAGTCAACCACAGTCTCCGCAATTTGCCACTGCTTTGCTACACAAGATATTAGGTAGTGGGGAGATTTCATTGTATTGATCCATCCAATCCTCCCAGCAATCCATGAAATAGGTACTATTAATATCCTCAAATCCCATTTCACAGATGAAGAAGCTGAGGCAAGGAGAGAGTGAGTAACTTGCCCAAGGTCACACAACCAGAGACTGTTGGCTTAACTGTAGAATTCCCAGGATATGCTCTTAACCATTATGCTGTGTTTCCTCTTAGCACTGAGGCCACCTAAGGGTATCTGAGATTCCATGTACCCCAAATGATCAACCATTGAAAATCCCATGAATAGCAAAGAAGCATTGACATAGTGCTCGGCGTGCCACAGAATCAGGGAGTGTTTCATTTTGTTGTACATAAGGTCTCTATGTGGAAGAAGGACGTGGCAATCCACTCCAGCAGCGATCCTGAAACAATCAGCCATTGAAAACCCTATGAGGGTTGCTATGAGTTGGACACAACTCGACAGCACCTAACAACAACAAGGGTCTCTATGAGTTGGACCTGACTCCAGGGCACCTAACAACAACATGTTACCATAACCTGCTCCACCTCTTCTCCTTTTCTTTCTGTGGCTCGAGATGGACTTGATCTTCCCAATAACCATAACACCAAGAGGCTCTGGAGTTCAGCAAACTATGGATAGTGTGAGCTCTGCATTCCTCTGTGCCTTGGTTTCCTGGTTTATGAAATGATGATGCTAATGAGTTCACAGGGTCATTGTGAGCATTTAGGTCAAGTAGGGTGGATTCCCCCATAGCCACTACCACCTCCTGCTGCATCTTCTCCAGCCCAACCCCAGCATCCTGCAGGGGGAAATGGTGCTTCACGCCCTTTCACTTATCAGTCTCACCCTCCATGGCTGTCTCTTCCTGTCCCAAATGAAAAGGAGCCTTCAGTTATACATTCCCTAGGCTTTTCAAAACTTTGTAATTACAGTTCCTCCCAGGAGATCAGAGAAACACATTTCCCTAGCATTTGAAGTGGGAATTCTATTGTCATTTAGTAAATCAAGCACGGCCCAAGGGGGCCCCAGCCCATCTCCTTTCTCCCCACACTTAGTAAAGGCAGAGAATAGACAATGTGCTAAAATATACGAGTACTCCTGGCTAGAGTCCTTGAGAAAGAAATTCACAGAAAAAAAAAAAAAAAAAAAAGTACCTGTTTTGCTTATTTGGAATCTGATTAATTCCTTGCTACACTAGTGACTATAAGCATGAACCTCCCCTTCTTACCTTTTTACAGAAAGTGTTTAAGTGCTGGGTAGGGAATATAAGCGATCCAATATCTTTCCCCATCGTCCTAAGTGCCTTTGTCCTGTAATTCCAGTCTCCTCTAGTTCCTACTGATGTCTTGGGTCTTAAGCTTAGTAGGGTAAAGCATAGGGCTATCTATAAGCAAGCAAACCAGCAGCTGTACCAGTGTGGCATCTCATCCTGTCAGATCTCAGAAACTAAGCAGGGTCGGGCTTGGTTAGTACTTGGATGGGAGACCGCCTGGGAACACCAGGTGCTGTAGGCTTAGGAGAGGACCTGGCAACCCACTCTCAAAAAAAAAAAAAAAATCAATCATTGAAAACTCTATGAATAGCAGAGAAGCAGTAACGATACTGTTTAGCCTGTTGTAAGTAGGGTCGCTATGAGTTGGAGACCAACTGGCTAGCACTTAACAACACAAATAATAAGCAGGCAGTCAGGATTAGAAAAGGAATGGACTTTTACTTAGTTCTTCATCTATCAGGCTGTAACCCCAGCTATAGACTGAGCCCTACCTCTAGCCCAGAATGTTCTTTAACCCTGTTTGCAGAGTGAACCCTGGTAACTGGCTGCCCTTCATCTCATTCACAGGCTCAGAATATAATTGCAGAATGAAGGAACTCAAATCTAGAGAGGTAAAGTACAAGACTACAGTTGTATGGATGGGACGTAACAGTGCAAGGGATCCCTATGATTAAGGATCCCATTCACAGACAGGTGAGTGGAGGCCACATCTTTGTCTCTGAGGGAGAGTCCACTGTTGCAGTCTTCCTGGCACACAGGGGCTATTGAAAAGAATTCTTCCTTAGAAGGAGTGATTTGTCTGATGAATGAAATCAATAATTGCTATTGAATGCAGTCCAACCTCACTTACTCAATCTAATTAGAGGTAGCCTTTCAAATTAGTTAACCATCTGTATTGTAGGTTATTTATAAAGAAATGAAGCTTTATTGATTTGGATAATTCACAATAACTCCAAATAGGCTAACAATTTGTAGCCTAATCAAAGTCTCAGGTGATTTGCCTTAATGAAATGAAAAGGATCCCCAGCATTGGTCCCTTGTATGCAAATGGTCCTGCCAAACAAATGATAGTGCTTGTTGCCTTGAAAAGTTTGGAAAACCAGTGCGCACAGCCCATTTATTCAACCCATTTATTGGCTGAGACAGGGCAAAGTAAGGCCTGGAATAGCCCAAGCCATCCCCAGTTGTTATTCATGGAATGTCTTCTGATCAGGTTTTACTGTAAAGGGAAACAATTGGAGAGTGGCCTTAGAAGTAGCAGGTGCAATCCATCCACTGATAGAATGCAAGATGGTTTGGCAATACTGTCACTTCCTTTAATATTTTTTCCTAAGAAGACATGAGGAAAAAAAAAAAAAAAGCTACCAACGCAAGTCAAGTACCTCACTGCTTTGTCCAAATCCGGAACAAACATTAAGGGGGAAAAATTCTGAAGGTCGAGGAAAGGAAATAAACAAGAAGAGCAAGTAAAACATGAATCATCCATAACCACCTGATGGCTCCTGAAAAATAAAAATAAAACCCTGTGGAAGGAAACAGAGTCCACGCCATGGTTTGGCATTTTGTTAAAGGACCTGGCATGGACTCGATGCCTTTTCATTTCCCAGGAGGAACTGACCTTTGGCTTCTGGCTTGTATTGCCTTTTCCTCGAGGCCTTCCAGAGCACAAGGTTGAAGATGTTCCCCCAGCACCAGTGTCCACTTCTCTCCTGGCCACTGTGAGTGGATGCAGGAAAAGCACATTTTATTTGCCTACTTGCCCCTACCTTGTTTCCCAAAGACTTTGATGTGGTTTATAACAACAACAACAACAACAACAACAACAACAACAGCAGCAGCAACAAAACAGAAACAAATAGAATGAGGACCAGGGGAAACAGCAATAGAATTTTTTTTAAAAAAATCAAGTGTTGAAGAACTCAAAGGCCATCTACATTTGCACTGGAGGTTGCTAAAAGAGGTAGAGCTGGGGTGATGGTCTATCTCCTGAGAGAGCACAGGCTCCCCCACAGGCCCCTGTAAGTGTGATCTTGGGCCCATTTCCTCATCAGAAAGATAGGCCATATATATGTATATATATTGTTGTTGTTGTTAGGTGCCGTCGAGTCATGTCCAACTCATAGCGACACTCATAGGGTTTTCAATGGCTGTTTCAGGATTGCCTTGGGAGTGGATTGCCAGGTCCTTCTCCCATTTTTGCGGTGCTGGGAATTGAACTTGGGACCTCAGAGACTGCAGAGCTGCGCTCTACCAACTGAGCTAAATCCCAACTCTCTATATTGTTGTTGTTAGGTGCTGTCAAGTCAGTATCTGACTCATAGTGACCCTCATAGGGTTTTCAATGGCTGTCTGTTTCAGGATTGCCTTGGGAGTGGATTGCCAAGTCTTTCTCCAGATATATATATATATATATATATATATATATATATATATATATATATATCATATATGATCTAATTCATACAGTGTTATGGGGATTCAATGAGACGACGTCTGTAAACCACTGGACCTTGCTGTCTGGCAGCATGTTCCACAAATGGTGGCTATTAGAGCCGATGTGAAGACAGTCTCCTATTATACAATGCAAGGCATTTTCCCATGAAGGCATTTCATTTGATCTCCACACCAGCTGCGCCTTGGACCTAGGATCACAGAGAAGGGAGACCAGAGGAAGGGGCTGTCCTGTAGGAGGTAGTACTCCAGTGGGAGCTTCTGAGGGCCAGGTAGCATTTGAGGAGCTAGAACTAAAGGTGAGGAGAGTGCTGGCAGTGTATGGGGACAGTTCATAGACCTCCCCTGCTGGAGTAGAAAGACAGGTAGGAAGCAAGTGTACAGAAGGGAGGCTAGAACAGGAGCAACTCATGGACTCACTTGAATTTGGCCTGGTAATAAAGGAATTTGGACCCCATTTGACAGGAAATGGGGCGTCATTGAAGGATTTTGAGCAGGTTGAGCAGGGGAAGGATGTGACATGTTGAAAGGGATGTTTTCAAAGGCAGAGTCTGCCTGCTGTTGTCTGCTATGTGCAGTGTGAGGTGGGGGCTGGGAGGAGGAAGCTGAGACTGTCAGACCAGCTGTAGTGATCCAAGGAAGAGGCAGGTGATGAGAATTCAAGCTAGGGCAAGAAAATGGGGAAGATGAGGGAGTCCCAATTCCAACTGAGGGGGAAAACTCAACATAATTCCCTTCTAAATGCAAGTTTTCATGAGGGCGGAACCAGTATTTGGTTCATTGCTGTACAGCCCAGGACCTAGCATAATGTTTGGCACATGGAAGGCATGCACTCAGCAAGTGCCTTAAGAATGAATGAATCAATGAATCAATGAGTGAATGAATGTCTCTATGCAGGCAGATGCTGAATAAGAATAAAAATGATTACCTCTTTTTTTGGAGGCAGATTCTCACTTCATAGCCAAGGCTGGCCTGAAACTCACAATCTTCCTGCCTCCCCCTCCCAAGTACTGGAATTACAGGTGTGTGCCACCGCACCCCAGCAGGAATGGCTGCCTAAATAAGCAATAGTACACAGAAAACGAGAGGATTGTCCAAAAGAATCTCATGGCTTTAATTGACTTTCTTTCACTGTCTCTGAACCTACAATGACAATGTGGTGTAGGAAGGCAGCCCAGAGAGAGCCAGAGATGGCTAGGGAAGAAGCCACCCAAAGCAGAAAATACACCAGTGGTCATGCTCTGTAAGAAGCACGCCAGCCTTACCTCCCTCCACAGTTCACACCAGGTAGGAATATCACAAAGCTATACATTATACATCAATGGAGAAGAAACATGGCCATATTTACCTCACAAAAGGATTTACTGAGGATCCCCTTAAGGTAGCAAACTGCCTATATATTATACCTACCTGAAACCCACATTTAACTTACTAACGGTGGATTCCCATCCAAACCAATGTGATGAGAAGAGCCCTGATTTGAGTCCAGAATCCTAACCCTTGGCCGAGGCAAGGAACAGAATGTACTAGTTAAGAGCTCAGATACTGCAGTCAACTAGCTGTGTGGCCTTAAGCCAATCGTTTAGCCTTTCTGAACTTCAGTTTCCCCATGTAAAACGTGCTAATACAAAATCCAATTCTGCTTCACAAAGTTGTTGGGAGGATAAGTGAGGGAAGGCATGGGAAGTGGTCAAAAACACCAATAAATGCACCATACATGTTTGCTTTCACCCTTAGTCTTAACTGTATGGCCTTAGGCAGGCCACTTCCCTTCTCTGGGCTTTGGTTTCCTCAGATGCTTAAGGTTTCTTTACTGCAAACTTCAGTGGTGTGGTCTCTACCTGTACCATCACCTCATCATCCATCACACATAAAAGCGCCTCCACCATCTGGGATGCCCCAGTGATAACTCTGCCCTTAGAAGGTCCTTAGAAGGACCATAAAGAAGCTGGGCGCAGTGGCGCACACCTGTAATCCCAGCAGCTTGGGAGGCAGAGGCAGGAGGATCACAAGTTCGAGACCAGAAACACTCTGCATAACTTAGCAAGACCCTGTCCCAAAAAGTAAAAAAATGGGCTGAGGGTGCAGTTCAGTGGTCCAGCACTTGCAGAGCGTGCAAGCGTAAGGCCCTGGGTTCAACCCCCAGTACCGCAAAAAAAAAAAAAAAAAAAAAAAAGACCACATAAAAAAACAAGAAGGCACATACAGACACAAGACTAGAAGAGATACATTTTCCTTATTGTGCTCTGTAAACGTCTCAGCAGACTTAGCTTTCAATACTAAATTCTAGTCCCCTCCCTTACTCAAGACACACTATTTCCTTAACCATCGTCATCCAGGCCCTAAAGGAGAGTGGACCCAAGAGCAATGCTATCATCTAGACAGCTCTTAAAAGAGGACTCTTAAAAGCCAAGTTCCCATTTGGAATTCTGACCCCCAAGTTCTTCCTTTAGGTTTTTCCTTCTCACTCCCCACTCCCCGACTCCAATCCAGAGAGTTGCAATCACATCGACCTCTGCTGCCCTCTGCTGTCTGGCTCCAGGTATGCTGGCTCCATTGGGCAGGTCAAGTCAGCTTTCAAGGACCTATTAGTTTTTGTAGCCGTAGTTGCTGCTCTGATTTCTGATACATCGTAGATGTCTTCTGCAATATCTGTGCTCTCCCCTGTCTTCATAGATTCAATCTTTCCTATTCAGACTCCACACAGCCAAGAAACAGCTGGTAGGGTCCATGAAATTGGAGCTGTTGTCTTCAACAAAGGTGAGCAGCTAGAGCCATCCATATTCTTACCTAAGCCCCCTTTTCAAAATTCAGCAATCATTTATTGTGCATCTGCTGTGTGCCTAGCACTGCGCTAAATGCGATGCATGCATTATCTTATTGAATCCTGACACCAACTTTGCAAGTGGGTTAATTATTATCCCCATTTTACAAATGAAGAAATGGAGATTCAGAGAGGTAAATGTCATGTCCAAGGTCACAGAGCCAGTGGAGGACAGAGACGGGCCACAAAACAGATCTGTTTAGTTGCAAAGGCTATGTTCTTCACCACTGGCCATGGTGTGAAAGGTAGATTGGAGGGAAAGAGAGTTGAGGCAGACATACCAGTTAGGGTCTGTGGCAGTCATTCAGGGCAAAAAGCAGAGGAAGTTATAATCTTTTACCTTAGTTGGTAGAGCACTGCTCTGCGCTCTCTGAGGCCCTGGGTTCAATCCCTAGCACTGCAAAAATGAGAGAAGGAACTGGAAGCCCATTCCCAAAACAATCCTGAAACAATCAGCCATTGAAAACCCTATGAAGGTCCCTTTGAGTCACACCCAATTCAATGGCATCTAACAACAAGAAGAAATGAACTTGACAAGACACGATAACTGACTGGATGTGGAGGCAGAGGAGAGGCAAGGGTCTGAAATGACCCTTAAGATTCTGGCTTGAGTACCTGGGTGGATAGGGACGTGTGTGGGTGAGGAGGAAATGAAAGAATCCATTTTAGATATACTGAGTATGAGATATCCAGATAAAAGTGGCCAGAAGGCAATTGGTTTCATGAGTTTAAAACTGAGAAAAGGTCTGGGCTGGTGTCAACTTGGAGCTGGGTGGGATTCTCCAGGGACACTGTGATTCATCAGAAAAGAAGAGGGCTGAGGCTGGAACATCAATATTTAGGAGGATGGTAGAATAATGCAAGTGTGGAAAGAGGACTGAAGAAGAAGCAGCTATGGATATCGGAAGGAAACTATGAATGATTGTCAAGTAAGTCAAAGGGAATAGTTCCACTAGGTCAACTGCCACCAAGAAGTCAATACTCTTCAGATGGTCCTTTGGCAAGAACCAGTCCAAGACAGTGGATTAGAATCAGCCTCCATGTGACGTGGTGAAACAAGGGAGTCAAGATAGGAAAAGAGTGGACTCTCACTCCAGAGAAAGAGAAGCACAGAAATCACAAAAAAGATTATGGAATGGTCTCAAGGCACAGAGAACACAGGGGGTTCACAGCAAGAGGGAGTGAGGAGTCTCCAGCCAAGGCTTCCGGCAGGAAGGGTAACCTGAAACTTCACCCAAAGGTAAACCAGACAGCCCTGGTAAGCAGACTGGCAGTCCCACAGGACAAACACAGTCCTTGAAGCCCTTGGTTATTGGGAGACACAGAGGCTCTTCTTAACTGAGGGATCAGCATTGGAAAAGAGATTCATTTTGCCACTCTCCATATCTCTAAAGGCCATGACCAGGCACCATCTACATAGGTAACCTATTGTTTGAGACTGAGCAAATCCCCCACCTGAAAACAAAGAACAATCATAGGTCAAGGAGCCTGAGGGTAGCCTGCCACAAACCCAGTGGGACACAGGTGCAGCAGGCAGTTACAGAGAAGGGGAAGATGGGATGCCAACATGCTGAGAGGCTCAGGCAATAGGAAGCTTGGCCAAGGTGGATGGTAGACCCACCCCCATCTCAGGGAGAGGAGATCACTCCATCTCCACACAGGAACTGTGGAGACTGGCAACCTTGACTAGAGGTCAGATAAGATCATCTAACTCCAACTAACCACCACCTGCACCTAACAGACTCCAATATTAAAGGACACAGAAAAAGCTGCTCCAGTACTTCAATTTTTTTTCCTGTGCTCAGGATTGAACCTAGGGCTTAGCGCTGGGCAGGTGCTTTGCTGCTTTGCTTCATCCTGAGCCCTTTTCTTGTTTTATTTTGAGACAGTCTTGCTGAGTTGTGCAGGTGCCTCTGGCCTGGGGTTCCAGATCCTCCTGCCTCAGCCTCCTTAGTCACTGAGATTACAGGCATGTGCCACACAGCTCTCTTTCTCTTTCCTTTTTTGTCTTTTTCTTTTTTGTTGTTGTTGTTGTTAATTTTATTTTCCTCATTTCTGTTTTTTTCTAAAGTAATTTTATGGTTTTCCTTTTAAATTTTTCTTTATCTTTTCCCGCCAGTGTATCTCTTTTTCAATTTACTGTAGTTTAGTATCATTTTACTTAACTGTGTTTTTTAAAAAGGACTCTCTTAGACTTTTTACTTTTTATTATTCCTCTTATATTTATCTAGTTTTGTTACAGTTTTTCCTTTATTATGCAATCAGGATTTTTTAGCTTTTGCTCTTTTCTCCCCTATCTAACATTATTTTCCTTTGTTCCTCTTTTTCCTTTTTTTTTTTTTTTTTTACTTAACCTTT